>JAAQPF010000144.1:0-106189 GCA_013396165.1 Fusarium globosum | reverse complement strand
GAATATCTCTGTAACCCTTGTCACCGGAACCCGTGCCCATCTACCGGCATCACATCAATCCAATCATCATCCATACTATCTCCCCCACGGTTCCCGACCCACATGCCCTCCCCAATGGATACCGAAGACAGCCCCGGCATCCCCAGATCCAGCAAACGGCGCCGTCTCAATTTCGCATGCAACTACTGTCGGAGTCGCAAAACGCGCTGTGATGAACAGCAGCCATCTTGCCAGGCTTGTATTCTCGCCGGAGTTACTTGCGTCACAGAAGATAGGCGCAGACCGGGAAAGGTGATCAAGAGACGAGAGGCGGGAAAGTCAACAGACGGAGGATCTGTTACGTCTGCGAGTCCGTCGGAGTATGAATTGCAGACTGCGGCTGTGGAGAAGAGACATTCTGTTGCTGAGCCGAGGACTATTGAGGTTGTTAATGTCACTGGGCCGATTCGCGCCAGGTCACAGAGTCCGAGGCCGTCGCAGAGTAGAGACTCTTCTCACACTGACACCATCAGCAACCCGCTACCTATATGGCGACAAAGCGCCGGCACCACATCTTTCCAGATATTGACGGAATGGCTCGACCTGGCTTGTTTCCGGCTGAGCATCCCCTACCATTTTGGCTCGTATGCCCCCTCTACGCTAAACCCGCAATCGGCATCTCAGCCTCAGCACGGAATCCCGATCACGCCCGAGACATGGGTGCCCCAGACTCTGTTCGACGCGTATGCGAGGGAGATACATACGTTCTACCCCGTTGTGAGGCTCGACCAGGCTCGTGCCGATGTAGTGCAGTCGCACCCAGGGAACTTGGCGTCGCATGCTGTCGATATTGCAGCGTTGAGAAGCCACCTGCTTTTCGCTGCGGGGGGATGTATTCTCCAGCATACCGAGCGAAAGACCTATATGGCTGAAACTCTGTCTCTAGCCCGCAACGCGCTGGGCTATCTCATAGGTAATGTATCATATGATACCATCGAAGTCCTCTTTCTATTCTCAGTATGTCTCCGCCTGAACGACGAGATCATCTCAGCTTGGACAACGCTCGGTGTATGCCTTTCTATAGCTCACTCTCTCGGCCTCAACAAGCCTGGAAAGAATAGGAATAAACCCCTGGATCTTGACGCCTGGAATCCCGCGTGGTGGGCTTTATACAGCTACGAGAAACTGTTCTCATTCCAGCTCGGATATGTGTCAACTATCTCAGATGATGCATTCGACACCTTGGAACTAGATGTTATTAAACTTACTGCCCTGGAGCCATCACGCATCGTGTTATCGATGGCGAGTGTGTTTAGCAAGATGAGTCGTCGGTGTGCTACGGCAAGACAACTCGAGGAGAGAGCTAGCAGAAGAGCTCTTGAGGCGGTGGTCAAAGAGAAGGTTACGAGCACTGGAGAGGCATTTTTGATGTTGACCAACTGGGCTAATAGTGTTCCTGCCGGTATAAGGTAGGCCATCTCACAGCCGTGGCTTCATGGTTGCTAACGTGCAATAGACCTACCTCGGACTTTATGCGCGTGCCAGAAAACCTTGGCCTCGCATCATTTGTGTCACTACACTACCATAACGCGTAAGTTGATCAAAGTCAGCCAATGAACTTTGAAACTAATGCGTTGCAGCCTCATCATGCTGAACCGCAACTCCCTTCTGATCAGCAAAAACGCTCTGCACATGGCAGTAGAGATCATCGCCAAAGATACACCATGGGAGTACCAGATCCGCAACGGGCAATCGATGGTCGCAAACTCGGCACGAAAGATTATCCATCTTCTCGCTGACAACGATGATCCGGCGTCGCATCTTTTCGCACCGGCTTACTTTCCGCTGCTTCATGCGATGTATGTCCTGGCTGTTCATATTCTGAAACAGCCGCATTCGCGCGTCTCGAAGATTGACCAGAGTGTGAGTTGGGCCATTCAACATAATGCTTTATCATGCTGATTAGGAAAGCTTCTTGTGACTGCTGCCGATTTGGTCCGCTGCTACTGTGTTGGCCTTGGCGAAGAAGATCGCCTGAATACCATTCTAAACGGTCTTCTTCGTGTTGTCCAAGAAGCTATGAAACCTATCCCGGCACCAAATGATAACGACCGCAACACTCCCGCGCTCAATTCATCAACAAGCCTATCCGATCAGAATGTGACACCCTTGACCGATCAACAGACATTCACAGAGGTCGTTGGCCCTGCACTCGCAAGCAATCCTCCTTTCTCGATGGACGAGGGTATACTGGATCCCTTCTCGGGTCAACCATTCAACATGCCGATACTACCTGATGAGATTGGCTGCGACTGGGCTGATTTTGAGAACTTGTTGCAGAGACTTGAGAGCGAGGGGTCTTTGTATCCCACCGATGAAGGAATGATAATTGACCTATAGTGCCTAGACATGATAGTCTTTGTCTCCTCCTGTTCAATGTTTCATCATTTCCTATCTTTTGTGCATTTTGACAAACAAGCCCTTTTGACGTGGAAACCATCCAGATATAATCTGCATGCTGACCTTTAGATCCGCAAGTTGAATCTCATATCATGAGACCAAAGTAGCTACAGCCTCGTAGATTTGAATGAGCGCAATGCGTCTCCCAATGCAGATCCTAGATCCTCCGCCGAAAGTTAGATCAGCTCCGTTCATCTTTCGTAAACGCCGCTGGTAGTCTTCTTCATTTTCATCTGCCATCCTTAGCCATCGCTCAAGAGGAAATTCGTCAGCATCTTCTCCCCAGACCTCTTTATTGTGGCCGATAATGTAGGTATTCAAGCCCACAGCAACCCCAGGAGGTACGAAACTACCATCTGGTAGTGTCATTCCAATCTCTGGGACGTAGCGCTTAAGGGGCATGGCGACAAAAGGATGCATTCTTTGCGCCTCACGGACGACGGCGTCAAGATAGGGTAGCGATCGAGCTACAATATGGCACAATCTCAGCTTCATCAAAATCCTGGGCGAGAATTTCCCCCCTGAAGCTTGGGCATGGCATGTGGGTTCTGCAACAAAAAGTCAAAGATAGCACGGAGCGCAATTGCAGTGGTGTCTGCTACAGCAAGGACGTTGGCCAACAGGAAGTTCAGCACCAGCCTTGCATTGATTGATAGTTAAAGCTTATGATGTCTCAACGAGATATATCAAGCCAACACACTGAAAAATACCAATTAACTTTAGGCTTCCAAAGGCAATATACGTGCATCAATGGAATCTGGATTACTCTTCATTCCATCAATGAAGTTGTCTAGAAAGTCTGGTTCTTCTGAAGATTTCTCTTGCTCCCGTCGCTCGAGTCGGTGCTGGAGTTGCCTGATCGAGAAGCGAGTAATGTGGCTCATATCCGGTGTCCCAATGCGCACGATGGGATTCTTGTTGAGGAACCAGTCGAGGAAGGGCATCTGGCCGATTTGGGCGAAGTAGTCTACTGCTAAAGCAGATGCTCTGATGGTCCCGTCAAAGTCGTGACCACTTTTCATGTATCCGAAGGGCTGGCTGAAAGTCAAAGAGCCGATCATATCCCAGGTATCTATTTCAGTGAGTGACTGGTTCACAGTCTGAAGACAGATGTAACTCACATAAGCCAAGCCACTCAGCCAGATCAAAAGGTTAGTCGCTCCTAAGAAACCGCTCGTCGATTCCGACGAGGAGAAGCACAAGTATCGAGGGCCATTTAGAAGCAATAAATACGAGTCTCTAAACAAGAGCCAAGCCGGCTGTCGAAGACTACTGAGGTTGTACTACCCAACCGTAACACAGGGCACGCTGTTGCACAAGTCACAAATGGACAAATAGCCCGCATAATGCATGTCTTCAAATTATGTCACTAGCTTGCATGATTCCCCGCACCATAACACGCAGTAATTATATTTTCATAAGCGTGATTGGCTCTGAAATATCTGGCTACAGTATAATTTGAAACACACATAGTCAATGACGTTGGTTTACGTTTGCCTCAAGTTGATGGAGGGTCAACCCAACCAGAGATCTGCCATCGAAACGCTGTGCTATTGGGGTCAAACGTCTCCTCCCATCTCAATTCAACAACTCCCTCTTCCTCTGTCGCAAGAGGACCATCTCCATCTGACAGCATTTTCCTGGCAACCAAAAAGTTACTGAATCCTTGGTACCGACTATGGAACTGTAGAGAGTACCTATCTGATCCAGGTGTGATGGGCTTGATGAACCAGACATTCGCGTCATTCTTGTCAACATCCGGAATTTCAACAGCTTCCCATTGCGATCCGGTCATCGCCAAGCGCATATTGGTTGCGTTTTCCCTAAGCTGTAGAGCATAACTGCCACTGGGTTCATAATCGAAGAGTGCCCTATGTGATTCAAGCCACCAGAGCGTGGGGCCAACTGCAGCGCCGTCTGGTGAGAGGGGCGTACCTGGACACCCTACACACATCTCCTGAGCATACTGATTAGACAAAATCCATAATGCGACGCCATAACCGGCATTGCTGGCGAAGGAGATGGCGGTGTAGCACGGCTGTTCTGAATTGAGAACAAGCTCGGCGATTTCGATGGTGTTTTGACCGATTGTTGTTCGAAAGACTTGATCTTGTTGGCTCAAGTTGGTTTTCTGCGTTTGGATTGCATCGGCCCCTTCAAAATAGTTCACGCCAGGACTCTCAAAGGTCATTTGAAGCAGAGCAATTCCTTTGGCCACCACTACCCAGTACCCGATGATCTGATTCTCAATTAGTCATGTTATAGTTCGGGATTCCATGTCTCATACAATTGCCTTTGTCTTTCCATAGTAGCTTAGAAAGTCCGTAGAATTATCCAGACACTTCTGAGCGACCTGCTGAAGAAACGGCTCTCCAACCTGGTCCCCGGATGCCGTTTCTGTCAGGAAGCTATTGATCTTGGTGAGATACTTGGGAACATCATTGGCGCAATCTGTAAGACGGGAGTTGAGACGAGTCTGTGCATCCTGGACTTGAGTGGCACGATCGGCGGCGGATAGAGTGGTTGGCAGAGCCAAAACAGTGTTGATGATCTGGCCAATATCGGTGTAGAGCGCGTTGATATCGTCTATGGGCTGCTGCAGCTCATCTCCTCGCAATGTTACAACGTCAGAAAGAAGTGTCTGTGAGAGACTCTGTACTGCTTTATTGATCTCATCCACTTCTTGAAGAACTTTGTTAATGTCGCTTTTTATTTGGTCGGTTTCGCTACCGCCTGTCAATGCGTTCAGCCCTTTGGTGAAAAGCCAGCTTGCACCGGCTCCGGCAATGCTAGTGCCGAGCTTGCTAAGAAGTGAAGTTGAAGATTGTGTCACAACAGCTGCCATGATTGATATGGAGAAGGAGGTTAAAATCAAAAAGGGTTGGTAGGCTTTTTGGAAGGGGAATTTTTAATTCTAGGTGCGAATGCAGTGTTTAAATACTCAGATAATTGCCCTACAGTGCGTGCGGCTGAGCGGCGCGCACTATTGCCAATAGCGCGAAGGTCAGCTAACCTCCATGGCAATAGCGCCGGGGCTGTCTCACAATCTATCTCGAGAGTGGTCAGATGTAAGGGAAGTTTTTTGCAATAGTCCTCACCCACTAAATGGTTTTGACTCCGTCGATAGGTGGGGTAACGCGGGCTTGATCACCTGGGCTGCTTATCCACTCGAGGACACAGGAATATATCTGACGCCAGTAGCCAAGAGGGCATTATGCCTTTGGTCCAATAAATAGCTGAAGGAAAACATCGAACTAGAATTTGTCATTCTCTACAAGAATTTGCTCAAGCAGCATCTAGGAAAACCTTGCAGGAAAGCTGGGACATGCATATTCGGGCTTGAAAGTTATTCTGCATAGGGTATATGAAGCTTGGCATTTTCTATGCTCCGCTCCTGGCATTTCAGTCATGGAGGAAAAAAGGAGGGATTTTAAAATTATGGAGGTACTATACCCCGCAGCGAAAAATGAAACGGCCAGTTCTTCCTTAAACCCAACCAACACAGGTGGCAAGGAACTTTTGACCCCTCTGGCACCGGCGCCAGCCGTTAGATAGAATGTTGCACAGCAGTAAGGGTTGTATAGTTTACTACTATTTAGACTGACTAATTGGGTCATTAAGTTCACATACCCGGAGGAACTGTTTCTGTATCCAGACGACTTTGTCCCTATGCAACCCACGACAGATAAGCTCTCCACCCTCCTTTGATAGCACTTTGATCAGACTATTCAAGTGAAGCAGTGCGTGCGAAGGGCCTTGAATCAGTATATGTCGCTTGTAATTAGAGAGACTCATTGCCTGATCCCCTTGGAGATACTGGGTACGTATGGCTTCATCCAAGTCTTCGTCGTGGTAGTTGGGGATTCTGATCGCTGGATCCGTTAAGTCGTGCAGACCTCCGTGATTCTGGCGGTTCCCCAGGTAAAACGGTATGGACCGGCAGATGGAGTCCACCAACTCCCTGCCGTGATTGGGATCTGGGAAAGTGTCATCCTTAGTAGCAATCAAGATAGTTTGCTGCAGTAAGTCGGAGGGCGCCTTCGCAAGTAGATAGAACTTCATCCGCAGAACCATGAGCCGGCAAACGCGCCATACATTCCAGATGGTGGCAATCTGGACGGTTGGGTATATATCGCAGAACCCGAAGTAAGCAAAGGTGTCTTCTAGGGGTCTTTTATAAGGCTGCCATGAGGTCGGCACTAGGTGAACCCAATCCAATAGTTGTGCGTTAACGGAGGAAGCGTCCTGCCACCAAGTCGCGAAAGTCAGACCATCCAGGTTATTCTTGGCCAGCCCGCACATAAAGGTAGATAGTCTCTTTTGCAAATCGGCAATCGAGAGCCCGACCAGGTCCAAGACTGCATTTGGGCTAGCTGGCATAGAATAATCTAACCCTGCATCGAACCAAACATCCAGGCCCGAGGTGTCGTCTGGTTGCACTTCCATATATGTCGACACATCACAGTGCCGCAGGTAGCCCCTCAAGTATGCGCGGCAATCCGAGTCCTGGACGCTCCCGTCGCCATGCTCCAGCAATGCACGAGCCCCGTCCTGGTGGACGCGCATGGTGTGCTGATGCGTCGATCGAGCAGCGAGGCTCTCGTAGAAGTGCATCAAGATGGCGCTGAGTACGGTACTGTCCTTTAACCGTTCGGTGGGGTCATTGAGAGCTGCTTGCAGGCGACTCAACGCCCTGGTAAATGGAGGATGAGGCGTTCGATAGGTGTTTGTTGGGATTTTCCATAAGCTCCAGAGCTTGGTTGACACGGCGGTCAGGACGGTCGAGAGGACAGAATCCGGATGCTCCTTGGCTACGGCAGGGAAAAGAGGCTCGAGGAAACCCTGGGTCGAGCGAAAGCTGCGTCCTAAGCCCGCGATCGAGGTGAGGAAGAAGGAGACAGCGGATGATTCGTCGCTGGGGGAAATGGTTGCTGGTATGACAGTCTGCATTGTCCATTCTGGCGTTGTCAACTTGCGAGGGCTTCTGAACCGTGAACCTTGGTCCTTGAACCGAATTTCTCCTGCCTTTTTCTTCGATTCGTAGCCTCCACACACCCGCCGCAGCCGGAGGCATTCACGGCAGCTTGGTCTGTCCCCGTCGCATTTGACACGTCGTTTGCGACATGTCGAGCATCCCTTTGAGGGCCCATGGTTGACCATGTCTACTGCGCAATGATCAAAAGGACTGACGCATGTCGCTTCTTTCTAGTTGAAAGTTGCCACGCGGCCGCCGCATCCAGGGACTCAATTAAAAATACCGTCATGCGGAAATTAAACAACTTTGCGAACGAATCATAGATTGTCAAGTTTGAGTCCAGGTTGGACTTGCGTGCAGTGTTTGCGATGGGAGAGGCGTAAGCCGTGGCGTAGCGGGAACTAGAGAGGGGCGGAGGATTGCAAGGCGACCAATCGCAAAGGAATTGCCTTATCTGTCCTAGTCGCTGCGGTAAGCACTAGGAAAACACCAATCGCAAACAGGCTCAATGCATGGCTGGGTAATAGTGTAAGTGTATGTCTGTCGTGCCTTGTTTTCGCTGGAACAGATTGCGAGAACAAGCAAACGAATATAAAAGGCAGGGCATCGCCGAGAATATTACAATATGATAAATACCTTCATTAGCAACTTTATCCATTTTTCTCTACTACACACTTACTTCTGAGTCCCTTTCAAAATGAAGTCAACTTCCCTGTTCAGTGCTGTTCTCCTGGGAGCAACGATAGCCTCAAGCTTCGTTCTTCCACGCGCCTCTGGGCCATCGTCTTCTCCAAAAGTGCCAGAGGACCCCATAATCCTCTTGAGCAAGGATGAAAGCTTCCATTTCGAGCTGCTCTTCACCCTCGGAAACACCATATTCGGGGCTGGCGACGTCAACGACGTCTTGGCCGCAGCGAAACACGTCAAGGCCGGGAACTTCACCAGCTGGCTTGAGACCTTCTACACGTTGGCCGAATACACCAAAAGTCAAGCCGAGGATGCGGACAATGCGTACGATTCATTGAACGTCCAGGAAGCCTGGTTCGCTGCATCAAGCTACTACCGTCAGGCCGACTTCTACAACCATGCGAACTGGACGGACCCACGTATCAATAGCTTCTGGCTCGAGCAACGCACTGCCTTCGACAAAGCGCTTGCTACACTGCCCATTCCTGGCGAACGTATCCAGATCCCGACCGACAACTTCACTATTGAAGCAATCTGGTACACGTCCGCGGCCGACAACGTCAAACGGCCTACCTTGGTTATTGGCAACGGATACGATGCTAGCCAGGAAGATTCCTACCACTCGTTCGTCGTACCAGCCTTAGCCCGTGGCTGGAATGTCATGACCTACGAAGGGCCAGGGCAGCCCACTGTTCGCCGCAACGATGACATTGGTTTCATCCCTAATTGGGAGAAGGTTCTCACGCCAGTGATAGACGAATTGCTGAGTCGCAAAGGCTGCTTCGTCGATGAAGACAGGCTGGTCCTTGTTGGCATTTCAATGGGTGGGTATCTAGCTGCTCGTGCCGCTGCGTTTGAGCCTCGGATCAAGGCTCTGATTCTCAATGGCGGCGTGTGGGATGTCTACGAGGGATATGCCAGTCAGCTGGGCCCAGACATGCAGGAGCTTTTTGCTGCGGGCAAGCAAGAGGAATTTGACGAGGCTGTCTTGCCGCTCTTGGATAGCCCACAAGCGCCTACAATGATGCGCTGGGGTCTGGGACACGGATTGTGGTGCTTCAAACAACATTCCCCGTATCTGTGGCTCCAATCACTTAAGCAGTACACTATTAAGGACGTGGTTGACAAGATCAAGGTGCCCGTCCTTGTCGTCGATTCCGAGTTCGAGGGATTCTTTGCTGGCCAGCCAGAGGTTGTTAGGGACGCACTCGGCGATAGGGCAACTTATAAGTTCTTTAATGGAACAGCTGGATATCACGTCCAAGTTGGAGCTGGGCAAGAGTGGAACAGGTACCAGTTTGCCTGGCTCAATAAGATATTGAGGTAGGTAGGATTAGCTTCTATATGTTATAACTTAACTTAAAGGCTAGTTGTTAATGAAAGGTTTCATAATTAAGCTATCATAATTGTGTAACTTATTCGTGACGTGGGCCACACCGCTAAGCAAATTATAGAACGGAAACACATCAATATGATGCAAGTCGACGTCGGACTTCCATCGGCAACCTGATTTTCTCTTTGCATCGCAGCATATGGTGATTCGACCTTAATGGCTTTTATTCGCTCAGGGCTCCTTGGCTGGCCGTATAACGTAAGACATGCATGGCAGACGAGCTGTTTACTTGAAAGAGAGGAATCGAGAGAAAGCCATAAGAGACGCCTTTCTGTTGATGTATTGTTCAAGGCTGGGAAAAGGAAACGCAAATTGGATAATCACTGATGCTAACGAGCTATCAAAGCCAAACTGATGGTCGCCGAAGCCTAAGGATCTTAAACACAAGACAATAGAACTCGTTCTACAAAACCCAATGACAATTTAACAACAAGAGGGAAGGAATAACTAGACTAATGCTAACTAACGAAAATAACTTATGCGGTAATATACGGAATGCCAGTCAACAGGAATCCTCGATCAGTCAACTCGGGCGCCTTCCTCGGCATGTTAGTGTTATAGGGACAAGGCTCTCCATTCCTCAAGACAGGGATTCCTCCGACATGCATAGCATTAGGCCAATGGGTGGTTCCCTGCAGGTTCTCAAACGCAGCCTTCTTCCTCTTCAGATCCTCCTGTGTAGCATCCGCAGCAGGCATGTAGCATGTATAAGTGCAGAACCTGGGCTGCGTACCCTCAGGACTAACATTGTAATGAGGAGTGCGCGAGTCCCAGACGATAAGATCCCCAGGTCCCGCATTGACTTTTTCCCATTTGCAGCCCTTGTTCTTCAACCACTCCATACCCTCAGCTGTAAAACCATACCACTCGTGAGTCCAAGCCCAGATCTTGTTCGGCTCATCCTTAAAATCCCTGTGGAACTCCTCACTGAGAAGATGTGCACCCTTGCAAACGATCAAACCGCCATCCTTATCACCGTTGGGGAAGATATTGACAAGGCCCTGAAGACAACGGAAGCCGGGGTTCTCGGGGTCTTGGTCTTGATGGGGCCAGGGCTTGTTGACCTTGACGTCTTTGCGGTTGGGGAAAGAGGTGTTGACTGCGTCGAAGGAGACGATGAGGTCTTTGGTGTCGTAGACGCGCTCAAAGGCTTCAATGACACCGGGTTCTTGGCGGATGGCCCAGGCGAAGGATTCGTGGGCGACGCCGTAGCCTGTGATCATGCCCTTTTCGGTGATGACGGGGAGAGTCTCTGTTTTTATGGTGCTGGGGTCGTCGCGCTTGAAGCCCATGCCGCCATTGCTGATCTCTGTTAGTATGGTTTGTCTTCAAGTGACTAAGTTGTGTTGGGTGACTTACAAGGTCTCGAGGTATGAGAGCATCTCATCGCCGTACTTCTCAGCTCTTTCCAGAGGAATGGCTCCCTTGATGACGGCGAAACCATCTCGGTAGAGGTCATCTCGCCAGTCGCCAAAGGTAGTGCCTGGGTTGGCGAAGAGCTTGTTTGGGCCTGAGGGCTTGGCTTGGATGGGCTTGTTGGAAGTGGGCTCAGCGAACTTCAAGGCGGAGGTGGCTTGGTAACCCGCGGGCTCGGTGTTGGCGACCATTTTGGAAACAATGAGATGTAATGTAAATACTATTATGACTTTCAAGACTGGTCTTTGTGTTGTGAGCTGTTTGATGGTTTGTCTGACAAAGTTCAATCTGCTCTTCTTATTGTTCTTTTCAACGGGTATTTTTGCCTTCCACCAAAGTTGTCATGGCTGATTCCGAAGTGTAAGCGTCGCTTCGGCTCGGCATCCCGGCAATCCTCACTCTCCCCCGCCTTGAGACTCCGATTCCGAGCCGCGCCATATGCAGTGGGGCCGACAAGTCCACCGGCTGGTTCGCTACCTCGGAATCCACTTTGGCATCTCCGGCATCGACTATGAATAGGCTTATGAAGGCTCGTAAAATCGAGGTTACAGAATCACCAACTGGATCTTTGTCATTGCAAACGTCATGCCTCTCACAAACCTCCCCTTCACAGTCCCAATTGAGCCTATCAGTGCTCCTAAAGTCGGTCACGGCGGTTACGTTGGGCTGAACCCTCACTCAGAAGTCCTCCCAGCAGGTTGGAAACACGATAGTCCCCAAGCACGGCCATTACCTACAGCTGTTCTCGTTGAACATGATGTTGCGTTCAAGATGCGCGATGGCGTCACGCTATACGCTGATGTGTATCGCCCACCAAATACGGATGAGCCCATTCCTGCTATTATCTGCTGGTCACCTTTCGGAAAGAAGTTCAATGGCATTTTATCTCTAGAGCTCATGGTTCCTTGGAATCTTGGTATTCCACCGCAGACCCTTTCTGGGCTTGAGAAGTTTGAGGCGCCTGATCCTGCTCATTGGGTTCCCCGCGGTTACGCTGTTGTTAACATCGACTCTCGCGGCTCAGGCGATAGTGAGGGAACCTTGGTCATCATGGGAACTCAAGAAGCTGAGGATGGATACGATACCATCGAGAGCATCGCAAAGCTCCCTTGGTGCAACGGTTCTGTTGGACTAGCAGGAAATTCTCATCTGGCTATCGTACAGTGGTTCATCGCAGCATTGAACCCACCCAGTCTTAAAGCCATTGCTCCATGGGAAGGCTGCGGCGACTTATACCGCGAACAATTCGCCCGTGGTGGTATCTACGCTGGCGACTTATTCGACAAACTCATCGTCAAGTATATGATGCAAGGCCACAGCGGGATTGAGAGTTTCCGAGAGATGTTCAAACAACATCCTCTTGCCAATGACTGGTGGAACGACAAGCGCCCAGATATGAAGAAGATCAACATTCCTACTTACATAACCGGTACATGGACCAACACAATGCACGGCATGGGTGCTATTCGAGGCTGGCTCGAGGTTGATACACCTCACAAGTGGCTTCGCTTCCACCCTTGGCAAGAGTGGTATGACATTTGGGGCAATGAGCAAGCGAGGACTGAGCTGCTTGATTTCTTTGACCACTTCCTCAAGGGCAAGGATAACGGCTGGGACAAGGTACCAAAGGTCCGCACGGCTGTTCTGCGCTTCGGCAAGAAGGAACCTCAGTCATACGAGAACATTGTCGAGGAGAACTTCCCCATTCCGAGAACGGATTACAAGAAACTATTCTTTACGCACGACAGCAAGCTTTCTCTCGACCAGCCAACCGAGACATCAACAGTTAGCTACAACTCTGAAACCGATGATCAGGTCGGCTTCACATACCGCTTCGACCAGACAACAAGATTAGTCGGTCTCCCCAAGGCAGTTCTCTACATGTCCTGTCCCGACTACGACGACATGGACGTGTACGTGACCCTTGAGAAACTCGACGCCAACGGAGAAGTCATGATGAACCTCAATATTCCATGGAAGGGCATCCCCAAGCAATCCTTCGAAGAAATGACTCCCCAAGAAAAGATAGAAGTTGTTGTGTATCGCGGTCCAATGGGTGTACTCCGGGCATCGCATCGCGAGATCGATGAGAGCAAGAGTATGCATCCGCACTGGCCGTTCCACCCTCATGAAAAGGTAGAGAAGATCAGGCCTGGGGATGTTGTGAGACTCGATATCGGTATTTGGGCCATGGGCATTGAGTATGAGGCTGGGGAGTCGATCAGAGCTGTTGTTTGTGGGAGGAATATCGGTGTCAGTAATTTTGGAAGTTTGGAGCATTTGGATAACCATGGGAAACATGAGGTTCACATCGGTGGGGAGCATGCTAGCCATGTTATTCTACCATTTGTCTAGATAGTCCATACCGTTGATGACTAGAAGTCTTGAATAGCCAACTGAATCGCCCGGAGTCCTTCGGCGACTGCTTCCACTCTCTGTCCCAAACTCAGACGGAGATAGCCCTTGTAATCAGCAACTCCCTCCTCACTAAAGCCAGCACTGGCTGGAATCACAGCGACCCCAAAATCCTGAATTAGCTTTTCTGCAAACGCGACCTCATCAATGGATTTTCCGTTCGACCCAGAGAAGTGTATAAAAGCCGTTCCGCCACCTCGCGGGCGAACCCATCTGCATCTGTCCGAGTTCCTCTTCACAAACTGATCATACTGGTCAATATTCTTGCCTTGTGTTTCCAGAATCTGTGCAACGATCTTGGGAAGCACATCGGGGGATAAGGCGAATAGAGCGATGGCATCGTCGATGCGTGAAACGTTGAGAGTCGTGTAGTCCCGAGCTGCGATGATGCGTTGTAGGATATCTCGATCAGGTGAGATTATCCAGCCGATGCGAATACCCGGGAGTGAGTAGGCTTTGGAGACTGATCCAGTGGTGATGGTGTTGCTGTATCCTAGAGAGACAACGGATGGTGGAGTTGGAGTGTTGCCGTGGAACAGAGGACGGAAGACTTCATCGCCAAAGATTGTGATGTTATGCTTCTTGGCCAGATCTCTGATCTGCTCTAGCATCTCCTGGCCGAGAACCGTTCCTGTCGGGTTACACGGATTTCTCAACGCTGTCAGCAATCCTTGCGAGATCCTTCACAGAGACTCACGTTAGAATGATGGCTTTAGTGGTGGGCCGAATGAGTGCTCTGAGCTTCTCAACATCAGGACTCCACAATTCCTCTTCTCTCCCGACCCAAAAGTCCACTTCGGCGCCGAAATACTTGGGCAAGAGATACAAAGGGCCATAATTCGGAAATTGGCAGATTACATGGTCGCCTTTGGTACATGTTGTGCTCAGCACAAGGTAGTTGGCCATGATCGATCCAGGCGTGATGATCACATTGTCTTCTGTCAGCGGTGCACTTTCGGTTGTATAGATCTCTGCAAGGCGTTTGCGCAGCTCGACTGATCCGAGGGACGGGGCATAGGAAAGTGGGATGTTGGTGTCAATCGGACTGAGTTTGGTGGAGGAGAGATCTCGAAGGTTGTCGAGGGAGAGGGCATGTGGTGCTGATCCTGCATATCGTCAGAATGTTGGATCAAAAGGCGGGGAATAGTGTACCATGTAAGGCGATCTTTGCTCTGGGCTACAGAAGCAATATATTAGTTTTGGTCATCTTTTGTTTTGTTTGCTTTTTTGGCTTCTTACACCGTAGCTGCGAGCTGCCGATTATCAGTCAATACGTGAGTCATACAGAGCCGATATCATACTCACCAACTCGATCCAGCTCAAACTCTGGAATATCGTGCATCGTGAATGCTCTCTACATGAAACAGTATTTCAATGTCAAGAATGATTGGAAAGTCAGTGTCGTCTTGCAAGTCCAGTGATTATATGTGTTGTGTTAAGGATGAGCGCTGACAAATCTCATGGCTGGTGAGTCAATCACGGAAGTGAACCCGCCTATCACATCATTGAATCTCTCCGACAAATCGACGTGAAAGGTTAGTGCTTACCACAAGGCGATGCAATCACTGAAAAACACGCCCTTTGTGTCACTAACAGTCCCCGCGTGTGAATAAGTTGCATTGGCAGCGCAAATGTGATTGAATCAGACATCAGTCTCAATGGCGCTATGTCAAGACTGCATATAAGCCATCGCTCAGTACACCCCTTTCCAGATCATCAACTCATCCAGTCCATCATTGACACACTTCACTCAACCCAAGTAAAACAATTCCTCCATCACACTCCGCAATGGATTTCATCAGCCTCTTAAATCTCATCACAGTTCGAGACCCAGAACCAGGCGAAAGTCGCATGGCTTTTCATTTCACACGCAAGCCAGAGAGTTCCATTCGGGAGTCAAGATTCGACAACGTCATGCGAGCTTACAACCTAGAGGTCACCCACATCACGTACACTGAGTATGAAGACATGCTTACGCTGTATGTGTTTGCGGCTGGATACGATTGGACTGCGCACAAGGAAGAGACGATGAAGATTTGCGGGGAGAGAGAGATTGACACGGACTGGCGGCTTATGCGGATGGTTATGTCTACCTGTGTTGACAATGCAGAGTAAAGGGTGCTATACACAAGTCTAGAGAGGCTGTTCACTCGAAATGCAATGATGATAGGATAGCTAAGGATCATAGCATTCGCCTCATTGTTAACTCAGACTCAAGCACGATAATATCATCAGTCTCTTCAAAGTTCATTTCATCGTGATCAAACTTTATTAAACATGATGTGACGAGTTGGAACGCACATCATTTCCTTTCATCTAATTGTCAGATCAGCCTAGGAAGAGAAAGGCCGAGATAAATGATTTAATCCACTCGTAGCACACGGGCATCAATGCTCTCACAGAAGATCTAGTTCTGTGCATCATGTATACACTACCTGCCAGGCCATTCCAAAACAGCGAACCGTTCAAGGTGAGCCGAAGATATCGTTGCACAACACAGGCTGATGGCCCCACACTGAACTAAGGAAAGTGACCACGTGTGCGTTGTTCGAATTAGCCGGTGTATTACGCGGACGTTTCTAGCACTGGATGGCTCAACAATCGGATATCCGGGTATCCGGGTAATTCTTGGGTCACATTTACAAACATCAATGAGCACCCCACATCCTCTGATTGAAACAGGACGTATGCTGTGTTGGAAAAGAATGCCAGTGTGAATAGGTGCTCTCAATCATAGCTAGCTATGGATACTCTTTGCGAAGACTGGCATGCGAACTCAACGTGCACGACATGTGTCTCTCTGGCAACAAACCCATCCAAGCTAAAACTCAAAGCCAAAACGCATGTGATCACGCAAAATTCCACCGTGAAAGTCGGCCAGGGTGGCATTTGTCAGGTTCTCAATTAATATTATCTCTATATAAAGTCAATTCCAACTTTCGGCAGCTACTGCCACGAACAGAATGAACCTGCCATCACATACTCCGCTATGCTTCAACTTTAAATCTCCTGGCCAAAAGGCGGGTAAGCAGGCGCCAGAATGCCATCGCAAGAGTTGCGCACAACATATGGGCTGGTAGTAACATCATTGCCGACAAGCACCTGTCCATTGGGGGCTGTGACAGTGAATGTGAACCCACCGCCATACTGAGCCTGACCATACACGAATCGAATGGGAATGTATACACCAGCAGGGAGGTCGATCTCAAAGTGTGCGCTACCAGCGATATGGTCAGGCTGGTTATACAGAGCCTTGGCGTCAGCATTACCAGAGTTCCAACCAGCGTACGCCTTTGCGCCAATCCACAGGTACACGGCGTCGTTAGCGTAAGGAATGTCGAACTTGTAGGTACCAGCGTCGCAACTATACAGATAACCGTGATGGTTAAGAGCGAAGTAGTCGAGAGCGAGGTCTTGTGTCGAGCCATAGATGGGGGCTGACTGGGCGGCGTTGCTGGGCTGGAAGAGGCCACCGATCTGGCGGGTCGTGCCGACGTAAATGGGGTTGACCTGCTTGAAGGATTGGGGCACGAAGCTGGAGTAGGTCGTGTCGGTGTTTTGAGCAGGGTTGCTGTAGTATGCCCAGTCAAAGCCGAGGTTGTTGCAAGCAGAGGGGGTAGGACATTGTGCTGCACCGGTTGTTGTTGTTGCTTCCTCGGTGGTTGTAGTGGGGGCCTCCGTGGTAGTATCAGCAGCGGTAGTCGTCGTTGCAATCTCGGTAGTAGAGTCCTCAGTTGTCAGAGAGCTCAGCCCAGTTGTAGAAGCGACACCGGAGGCAGAGATGGTGGTGGTAAGGTCAATCGACGTAGACAGTTCGGTCGTTGCAGAAGTGACCTGAGTAGCTTGAGAAGTAACTGGCTTGCAGGGTCCGGCAGAAACACCGACGCTGAGACAAGCTAGCACGCTAAGGAGTGTCTTGGAGTTCATCATGACGTTGACACGTTGAAACAATCTTTAACGAGAGACTAGAAACCCGTAAATGAGCGAATGGGTGAGACAATGATAGAACTCCAACGGTAAGGTTAGATCTTGGGGGGAGCGTTGATAAATAACGTCCCCGATCAATGAATTCCGCAGAGGCCGTCTGTCACAGCTGGCTGACTAGACCTGTTCCAGCGTGGCTGCTGACTCGCTTGGTGGTCTCATTTTAATGACGGCGCTGCGATTGGTGAGCCCCTGCATGAAAATCGATAGTTTGGCCGCTAAACAGATTTTCGTGCACGCTATTGAAATAGGGCCCTGGAGCGGCTGAAGAAACCAGGGGTACGGAGATGGTGATGCGCGGCCCGCTATGACATCTTTTTTTAAATACATGCAAAGATTGTTGTATTTTATTCAGCTTGGATAGAGCTCAGCAGTATACCCTAAGTAATAACATCCGTCTATCTATATCCAAGAGAAAATCCTACCAGCACTTAATGTCGATTAATATGAAGATGACAGAGAGGTCTGGGGACATAGTTCCTACTGCCGTTCTGCAGGCATATTAGGTTAGTATAGTATGTAGATATTACTATATGTTTATGGTGCAAAAGCTTTCTATCTTGGTCTCTTGTTGGAAATTAAATGCAGCTGAAATTTATGACTTGTTTATACGTGTTGCTTTTCTTTCAGATCGTGATCCCCATTCTGTACACCTGCATTGAACACACTATCCATCTTGGGAATCATCGAGACCATTCCAGGGCCATACTCGCTTCTTCCAAGGTATTAGTGAGCGCCTCAGCGTTGCAATTAATTATGTCCAGATAGAAGAAGATGATAGTGAGTAGCGAAGCTGATATAATGGTGTATATATTGTAATACCTGTGGCCAATATTCAATGGCGAATGGTCTGGATATTATGACAGCGTGCGGGCGGATACCCTAGATTAAGCTCATGCAGTTAATAAGACTCAACCCACTGGATGCCACAACCAGTGGCTGGCCGTAGAGACTGATTTTATTATTACCTACAACCTAATAGACGCAGCCTTGTTATAAAAAGCAGCTTGACATCGAAGACTCCGATCGGATAGATTAGGATAAAAAGAATGATAACGGAGGCTGAAGTGATGATGGCCGAAACCCACCTCAAACAAAAACCTGTCCTGCTCGGAAGTTCCGAGAACATGGTAATTAACCCCAGATCTTATTTGCTATTAGACTTCCTAGCCGGATCTTCCGAGCTTTCTATCCCATCTTGAACAAGATTGTCTGCATTGCCCCGCGAATCATTTAGTTCCCGCCGTCTACGACAGGTTGTCCGATACGGGCCTCGTCGCTACAGTATCAACGACCCAGCAGCAATAAAAGCCATATACGGGCTGGAAAATGCTTTTCCCAAGTCATCATGGTATGATGCCTGGGTGGCTCCCGGCGAAGTGAGCCTTTTCGCCGATCAAGTTACGAAACGGCACGCATATCATCGAAGACTTTTCCAAAACAACTATTCCATGTCGTCTCGTACGAACCTTACGTCGATGAATGTGCAGACCTCTTCGTCCAACGTCTGTCAGAGATTTCCCAAACTGAATTGCCCCTGGATATGGGCCATCATTGGCTTCAGTGCTATGCATTTGACGTCATTGGGCTTATTACATATGGTAAACGGCTAGGCTTCCTCGACAGCGGTAAGGACATTGGTGGCGTCATGGAAGCTCTTGAAGCATTTCTTTCCTATGCCGCACCCGTAGGTATATACAGCAAACTTCATCCTTTTCTTTTCTCCGTGAAGAACTATTTTGCTGGGTCGAGTGGTACAGGTCGCGCATATGTCATTTCCTTTACGCGTAGCTGAGTGGCCGAGAGCATGAAAACCCCTACGGCGGTCCCGGCAGAGAAGAAAACTACTTCGGCAGAGCCTTTTCTTCTCAAATTCCTGGAGAAGCATGAGCAGAGTCATGACAAATTTACGTCCACTAATGTCACTATGGGATGCGTTGCCAATATGGTTGCTGGTTCTGACACAACTGGCATTACGCTGTCTGCCATCCTGTATTATCTGCTGAAACATCCTCCCTGCCTCGCTGCACTGCAGCAAGAGATCGATTTCTACTATATCGAGGGCAAACTGTCTGGGAAACCGACGTTCCAAGAGACTCAGCAAATGCCATACTTGCAAGCAGTCATTAAGGAGACACTGAGGCTCCATCCTGCTACAGGACTGCCCCTGGAGCGCGTTGTGCCCAAGGGAGGGGCCACTATCAGTGGACATTTCTTTTCTGAAGGCGTATGTATCTTGACGCCTTGTATCACAGGATCTTTAGGCTAATATGATACCGGTAGTCAATTGTCGGAATCAACACCTGGGTTCAACATCGCAACCAGTCTATCTACGGCCTTGATGCAGATATTTACAGGCCAGAACGATGGCTCACCACCGATGAGGAACAACTTTCAGTCATGAACCGTCACTGGATACCTGTAAGCATTCTTCTCTTGTTGTTTACTAAGATTCGTTGCTAATCCCCGTTTTTCTGTTTCCCTCTAGTTTAGTCTTGGGTCTCGAACATGTTTGGGCAGACACATCTCGATGTTGGAAATCTCCAAGCTGATTCCTAAGATTGTCCAGGAATTGAACTATGAGCTTGATGGAGATTTAGCACAGAAGAGGACCGACTGGTCCACCTTTAATTATTGGTTTGTAAAGCCAAAAGGCTCTAAGGTCAGTGTTTCCCCAACATGTAATTTGTAAGTAGACCATGCTTATTTTCTCTACATTTTCAGTAGTGTTCTAAATTCTCTATCTGTAGTAGTTTAAAAGGACATTTATTGTTAAAATAAACTTTATATTTATATTTTTTAATAAGTTTTATACCTTACTATAGTATTATTCTCAAAATTATAAACAGTAAGAGCTATTGGTTACAATAGGGTAGGGCTGAATATTTATGGAGGCCGACTAGGCCCGTAAGCCATCAAATCAGCGGCTTCCACCAAACTCCACGTCCATGTTTCTGGGTCGTCTAGCGATCATCACCTCCAATCTCTAGTAAATAAACCGATGCAGCTAAAAGACTGGGCCATGCAGGTCCGCGAATTAATCCGGCAACCATCGCGTGGCGATCCCATTAAAATCTCAATCGTAGCGGTCAACCTCAATAGGCTTCATTATTCATCACCTCCTCAATTATCCATCATCCTATGCTGTCCGTCATGCTGAGCAGCACGGTCCTGAGCTTGCTGTCGCTAGCAACTTGCCCTGCCATCGAGGAAGAGAGGACACAGTCTGGCTGCGATGCACTCCAGCATGCCTTTCCCGACAAGACCTTTTACCCAAGGGACGCAGTCTATGAGTATGAGTCGCAGAAGTTCTGGTCCAACAACGAGATCCTAGACCCAGCTTGTGTTTTCCGCCCCACCAGCGCAAATCATGTTGCTGAAGCAGTCAAGCTGATGGGTACCGGCCATACATCCTTTGGTCTACGCGGAGGTGGACACATGGCCATCGCAGGCGCCAACAATATTGATGGAGGCCCGCTCTTCGTCATGTCCAATTTGACAACCCTCGAATTGACCAAAGACAAGAAGTCGGTCTGGGTTGGACCTGGCTTGGATTGGGGCCAGGTTTATCGCTATCTAGGCGAACACAAGCTTGCAGTCGCAGGTGGCCGTCTCTCTCCAGTCGGAGTACCTGGTCTGCTTCTCGCAGGAGGTATCAATTTTCATGGGAACCAGCGAGGATGGGCTGCGGATAATGTACTCGAGTATGAGCTCGTGGTGTCCAGTGGCAAGGTCATGTCAGTCACTTCAAAGTCTCATCCGGATCTGTTCTGGGCACTGAAGGGTGGATCTAATAATTTTGGCATCGTTACCAAGTTCAAACTGGCCACTTTCCCATCGGATCAGATTTACGCTGGTATATATAGTGTCACTGATATACCTGGATTCTTGAAGGTATGAGGCAATGCAAGAGAATCACCTTATTGGCGCTGACAAAACTGCAGGCTGTGGCAAACTTCTCGGCCTTCAATACTGACCCTCTTGCGCATATTGTTCCTCAAGTGATTGCAGTTGACGAGGAGACCACCATTGGCGGTGCAATTCTCTTCTACGACAGCGATTCAGACCCAGAACCGGAGTGCTTCAGGCCGTTCTTCGATCTTCCAGCTATTTCCAGCACGTTTGACAAAAAGACTCTCGCCCAGTTCTCGGATGAGACTGGCCAACTCGTCACACCCAAGATCAACAACCAGTTCATCGCCGGTACCACTACGGGTAAAACACATGAAGAGCTACTTAAGGGCATACAGATTGTGAACGATGGCTTCCTCAACGCTCTTCCCGATTTGTACAAGATTTTGCCCGCCAAGGACCGTGTGCTCATCTCCGTTGACTGGCAGCCCATCGGCTCTCTCTGGACAAAAGCTTCTAAGAAGTACAACCCGGGAGGTAATACCCTAGGCTTGGATGTCGAGAAGAAGGGCACGTACATTGCTTGGGCAGAGGTTGTTGAGTGGAGTGGCGATGAGCACAACGAAGCTGTGTTCAAGTGGATCGAGGACACGACTTGGGCAATTGCTAATGCCACCCAGGAGGCTCGTGTGTATGATCCGTTCACTTACATGGGAGATGCCGCCGGGTTTCAGAACATTTATGATGGCTATGGGAAGGAGAATAAGCAGAAGCTGCTTCAGATCTCTCGCAAGTATGATCCTTCTCGGGTCTTTCAGAAGTATTGGCCAGGCGGCTTCAAGATCGGACTCTAAATTCGATCACGATATGTCTGACTGTAAGATATTGATATGAAAGGTTGTAAATAGATAGACTAGCTACCAGAAAAGAATGTATTCATTCCCAAATACTTGGAGCTTACACGAAGAGAGTGCAGCTATTGATAGCTACGTTAGTAGACTGGCTGCAGGATGATCTGAGTTCTTCCATTGATCTTCGCATCGATGAACGCCTTGCCAGCTCCGTTTGCAGTGACAGATCCTCCAGTGCTGACAGAGTACTGCTGACCAGGGATCAGCCTCTCAAACCCAAGCTTGAAAACTCCAGCCTCCTTTCCATTGTACACAACCAAATCAAGCTTCTTTCCATCCTCACTATATGCCTTGGCAACCAGGACCTCTGGGAAAGGCGCCTCCTCGAGGATAGGTCCACTCAAAGCGTCCTTGGAAGGGCCATGAAGCGTAGCATTGGCCAAGTCACGCTGCTTAACGAGACGTGCCATGAGGGCAATCACCTGAGTAGTAGCTGAGAGGCCCTTGTTCCGAAGAGATCCTGTCTTGGTGGCTTCGACTGGGAAGTAGACGTTGTCGAGCTGTTCAAGGGCCTCCTTGCGGATCTTCTCGTCGCCGAACTCGGCGGCTGTTGCGGCGATGAATGCGCGGAGGGGACCCTCGCCGGCGCGGTAATTACCCGGATCCATCTTGTCGGCACCTTTCAGGTCTCTGACTACCAGTTCGCCCTTGCTGTCGTACTTGATGAATTCCTTTCGGATCATGGCCCAGTTGCGATGGGCGAGGTGGGGGAGGTAAGCGGTCAGAAGCATGGCGTTGATGCAGTCGGTGAGAGTTCCGCAGAGACCGGGAAGCTACATCGCAATGAGTTAGCTGCATGGAACGTAATAGTGTCGATGTGATTTGCTCACTGTGAGACCTGTAAATTCACTGCGAATGGGAAGGATACGACCATCACATTCGGTGAATTCCTCCTCGAGAGAACGTTCAAAGCGGTTCCTGAGCTTCTCTCCGCAATCGCGACCCAGGATGCGATCAGAGATGACTAGGCCAGCCATACCAGTAAGACTAAGTAAGTGGTCAGCATCTAATGCTCGAGCTATAGCTGGCGGGGGGTGGTGTAGCATACTTGCAGAGAGAGTAAGTCCAGTTGGGCTCACAGGGATAAAGACAGTAGGGGTTGTCGGTCATGTTCTCATGCAGAGCATCGGCGAGTCCCTCAAAGTTGGTCTTGTAGTGTTTGCCATCGTCGATAACAAATTCGAGGGCGTTCTTCTGGTGATAGCGGCGATCGCCAGAGGCTTGCTCATATAGACCGATAGCGGAGCTGAGGTATCCAGTAACCATCTACGTCCAGTTAGCAAAGCCATCTCGGCGTAATATTGTACGGGTCAGTACTTACAATATTGTCCTTCTTGATAGGGTCCCAATCGCTGAGGGTAAACCTGCCAAAGATTGACTCCCACTTCCAGTAGCTAGATGAATATCAGAATCTAGTTGCAGGAATTAGTAGATGATGAAGTACTGACCTCATGATTCGCTTCTGGAGACTCTTCTCGATGCAGTTCTGAGAAGCCTTGGAGAGGTAGCCATGGAAGCCAGGAGCGTAATGACACTGATACAAGCTAAGGACATCGACAACACCGTAGAGCTGGTATCTAACAGCGCCGGTCTGGAACTGATCGATGACATCGTGGAAGCTAAAGTCGTCATGAGGACTTAGTCCTCTCTCGAGCATATGCTGCACATGACGAAGGGTATCCAGAGAGAGCTCACGGGAACCAGGTGCGGGTGCAGGTGTAGCATTGGCAAGCTGCTCTTCAACAGCTTGGACGAGGTACTTATTGCGCTCCTGTGCCTTAGAGTATCCAGCAGCATTGAGAGAGCGAGCGTTGCTCATGAGCCAGAAGATTCCAGTGTAGCAGAAGGCAGCCCACAAGATGGCTGAGGGCTCGAACAGGGAGTCTGTGGCAAGGTAGCCAGCTCCAATGCTGGAGCCTACCCATAAACCAATGGGGAACGCGATGCCGCCCATGGCGAACCAGACGAAGATGGTAACGGGGATCAAGACAAGAGTAGCTAGGAACGCGGCGGTCGACGCAAGAGTGGCGACTGCAGTGAAGCCTGCGCCCGGGAATAGGAAGCTCAGTGCAGCTGCGCGGTAAGAAGTGCTCTCAAGATTGTAAAAGGCCCAGAGGCCGGAGAGCGATAGAGCGAAGTACTGGTAGAGAGTCCGTCGCTGATGATATTTCTTGACCAGTCCCCGGCCGGCATTTGCCGGGATGAGAACGTCTGACGAAATGTTAGTAAGATATCAGGCAAATGTTTTGATGAGGTCGTACCCCGAACTGTCCAATGGCCCCAGCCAAAGTCACCAACAGCTTCACTTTTGTTGTCGACTACATTGGGCGTGGAACGAACGACGGCTGTATGGCCGTTGGATTTGGTAAAGCCATTGGCTTCCTTCGGCTTTGTTGGTATATGCGATGGAAGCTCCGTAACTACATGTTCCTGACTACCGTTAGTAGCCGGAAGTATTTTGGAAAGCTACAGTAAACCGTCAATTGATAAACTCCGTGATATGAGAGACGGGGGACATACCGTAACAGTCGACATCTTCAGTTATGCCTTTTCGAATTGAATGCTCTGAGGTGTTGCTGGATTGGCATGAGGTTCAATGATCTTGTTGAAAGCCGTTGAGAATTAATCTTTTAACATCTGTCTGTCTGGCTCAAGTGCGGTCCGGGCTCCGATGCGGGGCCCCGGCTGTTGATAAACTCAATTATGGTCTTTGCGGGGAAGCGCGGGGTGCATGTCTAGGTTCAGCTAAGACCCTGGAGGGACGGTTGCTCCGCGTGGGATCTTGTCAACGCTGGTATGTTCGGTACGGCGGACCGCCATGGCCCTGGTCCGCCGATATTGTATGGGCAATAATAGTTGACTTTCTTTGTATGCACCTCACGAATTCATCGTCCGCCGCACACAATACTTCGTTCTTGGCTTCTGTAGCATATCATACTGCTACCATCAAACTGCCTCACATTCTCGTCACTATCACAGTAACAGCGCCACTCACCACAATGGACTCCATTCAATCCACCACTGTCATCGTAGCCCATGCCCCTCAAGATGGCAAGAGACATTGGAAACTTGAGCAGCTCCAGCTCCGAGCTCCCAGCGAAAACGAGGCCATCGTTGAAATGGTTGCTTCAGGCGTCTGCCATACTGATCTGGGCTGTGGAACTGACCCTGATGGAACTCCAGGATTTCCTGTTCCTCCATACCCCCGCGTCTTGGGTCATGAAGGTAAGTTATAAGCATCCCCTGCTCAGATCGTCCATAGAAGCTAATCATATCAGGCGCTGGTTACGTCCGGGCAGTTGGCTCAAAGGTCACAAAGGTCAAACCTGGGGATGCCGTTCTCCTCTCCTTTGCATTCTGCACCCAATGCCACAACTGCAAGTTCGGCGCTCCTGGCTACTGTCACGAGTTCACTGCCCTCAACTTCTCCGGTTCTGGGGAGGCTTTCCAAATTTCGAAACCTGACTCTCAGAAGGTCGGGGGTTCTTTCTTTGGACAGTCGAGCTTTGCGAAGCTGACGCGGGTCCAAGAAACGTCTCTTGTGAATGTCACCGACTTGATCACACACCCGGAAGATTTGAAACTTTTTGCACCTTTGGGATGCGGCATACAAGTAAGGTCGTATGACGAAGAAGTCTTTGTAAGAAAGCTAATGTAGGTTTCATAGACTGGCGCAGGCACTCTCACTGAACTGGCAGCTGCAAAACCGGATGACAAAGTTGCCATCATGGGCTTGGGTGGTGTTGGTCTGGCGGCTATTATGGTACATTGAGCCATCGCCTCATCGTGACGGAAAAGCTAACATGGGATCAGGGTGCGAAACTCAGAGGCTGTAAGAATATCATCGGCATCGACCGAGTCCCCGCGCGAATCGAGATGGCAAAGCGACTGGGAGCAACCCACGGCATAGATACATCATCAGTCACCAATCTTGGTGATGAAGTTCGCAAGATAACAGGTGGTTCAGGGAGTACAATCACTGTTGACGCAACCGGCGTGATGCCTTTGATCCAGCAAGGTCTTGACTTCACCGCCAACCAGGGCAAGATGGTTCTTCTCGGTGTTGCACCGATGACAGCTGGGTTGGAGATCTCGGTTGTTCCCTTCATGGTTGTAGGTTTCTTACAGCAGGGTACTCATTTCGTGGCTTACACTCAGTAGACAGGCAAGCAGCTTATCGGTAGTATGGAAGGTGGTGTACTTCCTGAGGATGTAGGTCTCTAGCCATTGAAAGCGACGCTCAACAGCTGACACTTGAGATAGTACATCCCTCGCATGATTCGATGGTTCCAGAAAGGCCAGTTTCCGATAGAGCGTCTGATTAAATTTTATCCTGTAAGTCAAATCGTGAATCACCCATGGTCATATTTTCAGAAGGTTAATCTTTCACAGGTTGGAGATTTCGAAAAGGCAATTCATGATATGGAGAATGGGTCTACGATTAAACCTGTATTAATTTGGTAGCCTCTTGATAACTACGCGATCATCAAAGACACTTGTATGGTAATCTATCAAGGCGCTTGTTATATTTACAAACTGGTAAACCTGTCTCGCACTGGGCCTCACTGTTGATTTGGTACATTCTTCCATAGCTTAGGATGTTGTAAGACACCGTTACACCTTTCCAAAATATCTGCCTTTTTGAGCCGTTCTACTATTTCCATTTTACAGTTGTTACCAGCCCAAAGTCACAGTAATCATGTCTGTAGTCAAACCAGGTTGTTCATTTCAATCAAGCTCGTAGCGTAATCCAAGCCAATCCTCACTCTGAATCACTCGTCTTAATCAGTGTTACGTGCTATAAGACTTCTATTACACATTATTACTACCCCAGATTGCGAACCTGGGGAAGTGACTGAAATCCGGGGCATTCCAATGCACCCCCCGGCTTTGTCAATTCACGGTCCGTCGATTCGGGTATCAGATCAGGGATCCCTGCTTGTTCCGGGGTAACAACTCATGCTATCCCCGCGTCCCCCGTGTAGATACACACCAAGCAGCGTCTGTCCGGACGCTAATGCGGTCCATTCCATCCAGTCCTTTGTCCGGCATCGCGAGGAGTTCCCTCGTCCGATTTATGATTTACCGAAACAGGACCGAAATACCGTATCAAAGTATGGCGGCCAATACAGTACAGGGCCTATGGACAAAGTCCAGTGCGAGAATATCGGATGTACAGGTTGGCCAGGCAGCCAAGAGAATGACACGTCCCAAGCATAAAGCCTTCAAACCCTTTCTATTATGATACATACTCTCCCAACCCAGTGCTTCTCCTATCAACATCATAGCCACAAGCATACGTCTACATCGCCATGACAAAGCCCTCGAGTAACAGCAGTGATCCCGAAGTAGGCCATCATGAGGCTCTTCATGCTATCCGATCAGCAGCTAGTATCTCGATGAGCCCTGAGCTCTTTGAGAAGCTTTACCTTGCACCTCCCAATGCTGTCAAGGGAGATCTAAGGAAGACATTTGGTAACCCGACGCCTTTGTGAGCTCACCCTGTAGATGACTGCCTGATGAGTACAGCTGATGACCGTATTATAGAGCACTCGCGGGATTCTTGCTAGCTTTGATGCCTCTATCGTGTGACTTGATGGGTTGGCGTGGTGCTAGCCACTTTGGTGCAGCTTCCATGTAAGTTGATCTTCCCTCCGTAAGGTACAATCATGATGGCATACTGATGACCTTGAAGCCCTGTCTATTTCTTCGAGGGTGGTGTCCTCATGGTAATCAGCGGGATTATGGAGTGGATCCTTGGCAACAGCTTTCCTTCTTGTGTCTTTACAAGCTTCGGCTTTTTCTATCTCTCATTTGGTGGGATCCTACATCCATCCTTCGCTGCATATTCTTCATATGCACCGGCAGATGCAAAGTCACCTGCCGAAGGAATGGCTACCAGAGGCTTTAATGCAAGCTTAGGTAAGTCTTTCCGACCTTTGCCTCCCATTTCACACTGCTTTGTATTATACTGACACAATTGGGGAAGGCTTCTTCTTGCTGGCCATGACCATATTGTCAATCATCTACCTCATCTGCGCCTTGCGTACGAATGTCGTCTTCGTTGTGATCTTTGCTACCCTTGTCCCAGCTCTTCTGTGCCTCCTTGGGGCATTTTGGGCTTGGGCGGATGACTATACTGGGAACACGTTGTTAGCTCAACGGCTGTGCGTGGTAAGTTCTGTTATGCAACACCGCTCCACCTAGTGTTCATCTCCTGACTCGCCACAGGGCGCCGGCGCACTGCTCTTTGTGACATCGTTTGCTGGATGGTATATCCTCCTCGCTATCTTGCTTGCCATTGTCGACTTTCCGATTCAGATTCCTGTTGGTGATCTATCATCCGTTATCAAAGGGAAGAGTGAGAGAGATATGACTCTGGGAAAGCAAGAAAACAGCTGAATTTCTCGCCCATTCTAACAAATGACATGATGCCAGCATTGACAAACATTTCCTTCTGGAGGTGAAGTGTCTTGGTTTTTCTTTTTTTTTGGGGGGGGTTGGGGTTACTGTCGAGAAAACATACGAAATACTATCACGGATTATAGATGGTCACTAAATTACAAAACTGTGACCTATCGTGTAGTGCAGTGTGTATCCTGAAATCGGGGAGAGACAGGGACACCATTGCTATAGGAGATGGAAGAGTCTCATTGTAAAATTGGATGCGGGCAGTCATATGTAATGAATATAGATATATCAATAAAGAATGAATTAATTCCATTGCTTCCACGCACTGTCTGATGCACCAGGCTTCCTAGAATAATAAAACAAAAACCCCAATCCGCACCATTCCTTGAACAAAATCCATCCGAGTTTCTCGACGACATAGGGAACCGATTTGCACTAAGCACACAAGCAATTATACCTCATGCATGAGAGTATACCATAGTATGCTGGAGAGTGTCTAAATTACACCAAGTGTCCAATAATCCAGTAAAACAAAAGACAGTATCAGCTCATGACGTAAGATCTCATGGTGTGGCGTGCTCCATTTATGCCTTCAACTCCAGACAGCTCAAACGACCGTGGCGTCATGTTCACATCAAAGTTGAAGAATGAAGGCGAGTTCATGTTGACGGAAAATTGACCATCGCCAGGACTGATTGATCTTGTTCTTGAGCTGCCGCACATGGAGCCGTAATCAACCATGGACCATAGAACTGTTTCTAGATCAGGCGATATGTCGAAAACGGCATGTGGATCAATCATCTTCTCGAAATCCTGGGAATGGGTATCGAAGTTGAGGAGCTGAGTGTGCTGAGAAACGAGTCAGTTACGTCTAGATGATTTGACCAGGCGAGACACTTACCATTTTGGCCGCGTGGTCCCAGAAATTACCCATCTTGTCCAAGATTTCCAATGAGTACTGTCCAGATTCCAACAGCTGCTGAGATGGAACTTGCCCCATGCTTTCCTTCCCATGGATGAACATGGAGAGGATGCTGCCAGCAACACATGTCGAGTAAGCGTAGAATGAGGCATCGACGTGACAGCCCGCCTCTTGCGCACGGTGCAGTAGAGTCGGGATCTTTGAGGCGTGATCACAGCATGCTTCATAAGTTCTGGATAAGAAACTTGCTGGTGCTTTGACCTTGAGGTTTTGCAGGCGCAGTGCCAGGAGGAACGGATGGCTGATGAGACAATGGCATAGATGGAAGACGATGCGAGCAAATACGGCGTGTCCAACAACTTGATGGTCCGGCGATCCAGTGGGGAGCTTGTTCTGCAATATGATGTCTTGGATGGGGACTTCTTCAACCTGAAGATGCTGCTCAATCAGCAGGAGGAATGAGTTGATGGCTGCAAATTCTGATCGGGAGTCCCAGGGTAACGTGTCGTCTATCTCACGTTGATGAAGGACATATCTGGCACATCGTCCGAGGGCAGAAGCGACAAGAATGGCGAGGGTAAAGTATCCACGGATCTCACCGAGATCAGCATCCCAATTCAGAAGGCGATGAAGCGTAGGGGTTTGTTTCCAAGTGCCAGTTCTGAACACTTCCTCTTCGCAAGGTAGTTGGACGTGACAATCCTCATCGGCGATTGCAGGTGGACGTGCTCTCCCGCAGGATACTAGTTTATCTAGAAGGTAGACGGACCAAAAGACGCGTCTTCGCTCTTCCTGTTCGACAATAGGGAGCATGGGATTTGGTTCGTTCATAAGTTGAAGATCTTGGCAGATCCGTACTGCAAGTCCAATCTTTAACCACCCAGAGCTTGTTCGACCAGCTTGTCAAGTATCAGCCAAGATTTAGTCTTCGGGAGAATGGCGATTCAAACTCACCGGTAAAGTCAATGATGGCTAGGATGTTAGTAGTCTGCGCCACATGAAAATTTGGTTCATTCTCAACAGTCAGATGGTCGCTCAGCACGCATAGCCAAGCTTGTCTAGCGTATCCTTCCATCGCGTCGTGGGTGCGCCCTGAGAAGTATTCGTGATCCGAGAATCTCACTGAAGACGCCAGGATGGCAAATGTGAGACACTTTGGTAGGAGCATGAAGCTGAACAGCTGTCTGTAATGCTCCTCTTGGAAATAGGCGTACGGTTGGTTGTGGACGTGGATAAAGTAGGTATCGACGAGATGCTGCACCACATCGTCCGGTGGCATTGTGCTAAAAGGCCTGATTGATGGTTAGCGACTGCGATGAGCTACAGGGAATCATGTTTCGAGAGACGTACGGCGTGATGGACCCGGTTTGATCTGGGGATGAAGACGCTGCGTCTGAGAGCCGGCGCTGACCGTCTGAGCCATTAACTAGGTATGTTGATGAACGAGGCTGGGCCGGAGAAACAGGCGCGTCGCATTGTTGCGGCAGAAACGGCTGATTGAAGTCGAACCTGTGAGATCATCAAACTCAGCAAACAGATTCTTTGGGGACAAACGCGTGGTGTAGCCGCGCATACCTTTGTTCCGGACCATCCTGCTCACTCAACTTGGCCAACTGGGCTTCAATCGTGCTCAATCTCTGCAAGAGGTCCGGCTATCGTCAAGTCAGTCATGGCATCGTTACGCGACACTTGGTGCAGGCTATACATGACCAAACTGGGGAGCCAGAGCTGCAAGCGGGTTTGCAGTCACAGAAGCCATCGTCGCTGAGTACGCCTCATATTGGCACGCGCGATTGACACGTCGGCAATTGTTGCATCGCGGCTTATCTCCCGAACATTTCGTTTTTCTCTGTCTGTATTTTGTTTCCACGTCAGTATCGTGATCATGCTTCAGGCGCGTTCGCAGAGGTGAGAGGGTGAGTGGTGTAACACGACGGACCGGGAGATCCACAGAAGCTGCTGGTGTTGGAGCGGACAGGGCCCATACCGACAGCTGGTGCATGCTTGCCGAATACGGCGTATACCACTACTGGTCGCAGGGGCATGAGCCTGTGACTCGACGCTGGACGACGGTGCTGCTGACATTGCTTCGAGGAGTAGGCAGGAGGCGGTCCGAATTGCGGGATGAGAAGGAAGATAACGAAGTGTATCCAGTCTGCGCATCTGCCCTACCTACGTACCTCCCCCTTGCGCCATCTGCCGGCTGCCCGTGACACACGGAACTTGGCCTGGGGAGATGGGCTATCATGGAGCGGGGTAGGGAGCTCGCTAACTCGTTAGGCTCAACATGTTGGCACTTGATGGTTGTTTGCATTGTTTTGCTTGATCCTAGTGGAGACTTACCCCGGAGTTACGGGGTCGCTAAGATATAACAGGGAATGAACTCAATGGCTGGAAGTTTATTATCCTTGGTATGCAACGTTGACGTTGCAGCAACCCCGCATGGATGAAATCAGGTCTAGATATCAATATAGCCTGGATGGCACAGGTGCAGGGTAGGCCCTTCTTTCAGACAACTAGCTATGATATTTATCAGATTGCCAGAATGAACGAACACTGCCTCGTTATACACAATCTCTAGCCACGATATACATCTTTAGTATATAAAGAATTTGTTAATATATCTCAAAACTCTCTTATATAGCTTATATAAGAGTTCATTTCAGCAACTCCTCGTTTCACAGAACCTCTTTGTCTACTGGGTATTCTGAGCTCCATCCTATAATTATCTCCTTCAGAATAAACCGCCTAGAGCTTTTAGACCTCTGTTCCTGTAAAAACCTTCTAGCTCTTGAGCTGTCTAGGAACTCAAGCTGCATGTCTACTGCATGAGATTTCTCGTTATTTCTCTGCCTGCCCCGCTTGCGGCCTACGGTCCGCACTCAGGCTAGTCCTAGAATGATACCCGTGCCAGGGCAGCTATTATCTGACCACTACCGCCAATGCTCACTCCACTATCTGCAATTTACACACGCTATAGGTTAAGTCAATCAGCGGATACAATGGCTTGTTGTTATATCGCCGCGTTCTGCATTAGCCAGTTGGTCAAAGTCTATCAATTCCTTGACGTCGACGATGCCATACGATATAACGAAGACGAACCAGAATCTCTCTACCCCGACACCAAATTCGCGGATGGTGAATACAAGGAATGTGACAAACGGAACGCTTCTCTTGTCCTGTCCCTGTCGGGACTTACTTGCTCTGCCTGCTCAAGTGCAGTTGAGTCAGCACTGAGAAGCCACCCGGATGTGGACCAAGTACGAGTGTCGCTGGCTTTTCAACAGGCCGCATTGATTGGAAAAACCTCGAGTTTTGACAGTCAATCGATTATGAGACTCGTTACTGATCTGGGATATGGCGTTGAGCTTGGACCGCGATCACCTCAGGAGATAATCCGTGTTCTCAAGTCCAAAGAAGAGATTGCTAGGCTCAAATCAAGTCTTTCCAGTTTGGCTGGGTGTGCAACAGTGATACAGACAGTTGGCTTCCTTGTCTCTGTTGGACACGATCGCTTACCATCGGTCACTCTTTTCATAGCCCATCTGCTATGTGCAGCACTTACTCTGTTTGCGCAAGGGCGGTATATACCGTGGATCCATGAGGATGGCTGGAAGGCGATTTGTCGCGGGCAACCTAACATGAACACCCTGGTATCGTCCTCCATCTCTCTTGGGACTTTTCTCTCGTTCATCGATCTGTTCGCATATGGAACTGCCGATGCGAACTCATATTACACGACCGTCATTGGTTTGGCTCTTGTGGTGGTGGCTGGGAGATACATTGAACTCATGTCAAGGCGGACGACATCCGAGGATCTACTGAGAGTGTACAAGCCGCTTACAAAGAGTAACTACACGAGACTTCACCCTACTGGGAAAGTATGATGCCCACGTTTATCAAGAGTCGGTAGTTTCACTTGCTGACCAGCCTCAGACTGTCCCTCAAAGCTACCTCACGGCCGGCGACCAAATTGCTATCCCACCTTATTCCATCATCCCATGCGATTGCTACGTAACAGAGGGAACATCTTGCATCAACCAAGCCCTTATCACAGGGGAAGCACTGCCGATTCAGAAATCCGTGGGGGATTTTCTCCTGGGAGGGACACGAAACTTGGGAAAGGAACTGGTGGCTGTTGTCGACAAAGAGCAGGGAAATTCATTCTATTCACAGCTTGTACATGGAGCTGTTGAGGCAGCAGGCTCAAAGGACGAAGATAACCGTACGGTCGATATGGTGACGAAATACCTGGTAGGGTTTGTCATGACACTGGCAGTAGTTGTTCCGCTCAAGGAGATCTTCGCATCTACTGAATTGCTGAGCTATGGCACAATTCGAGTTGCGATGGCCCGGGCGATGACAATACTTACTTGCGCATGTCCTTGTGCCTTGGGAATAGCCATCCCCTCAGCAGTAGTTGCAGCAGTAGGTAAGTGCCAGCGATGGGACTACAAGACTCGTGGCTGAGATATTAACTATTCTCTCCTTTAGGCATAGCAAGCCAGAACGGTCTTCTCATCACGAAGGGATACAACACCATCCAGAAGCTCAGCAACACTCAATCCATCGTGTTCGATAAGACCGGGACTCTGACACGTGCAATGCTTGATATTACAGACTTCGAAACAACCAAGGCATGGAAGAAACCAATCACAGAGTTCTGGACTTATATCTGTGCTGTGGAAGAGCGCAGTGTCACGAGTCATCCGATCGGTAGAGCTGTCTTTACCGCTGGCGTGAGTCATCTCAATGGCCCTTGGTCAGAAACGAAAGCGTTTGTGGAAACGCGAAACATTACAAGTGAATCTGGTAAGGGTGTTTCAGGGGAGGTCTCTTTGGGCCAAGAACTTTGGCGACGTGTTGATATTGGGAGTAGGCGGTATTTGTTGTCCTGCGGTGTTTCCGATCTCCCAGTGATATCTCAAGGACAAGACGGCGGTGCGATAGCAGTATATGTCGCTATTGACAGGACATATGCTGGTATTCTCTATGTGACGGTATGCGATTCCGAGAAACATACACTTCACCTGCTAACCTTTCTAGGATGCTGTGAGAGATGATGCAGAGAAGACCATCCAAAGGCTTCATACAATGGGTCATACAACGCATTTGGTAATTGCTTGGCGTATACTCGAGGGGGCATTTGACTGATGATGGCAGTTAACTGGCGACATGTCTCAATCGGCACATCGTATTTCACAGCAGTTGAAAATACCAGTCCTCGCGTCTGAAGCAACGCCCCAGGACAAGCTAGACCTCGTCAAAGAACTGCAGAAGAAAGGGAATGTTGTTGCAATGGTACGTCCTTCACTCATGGCCGCCATTAAGTACTTCTGACAATGTGTTCCAGGTCGGGGATGGACTCAACGATGGCTTGAGCTTAGCAGCAGCCGACACTGGCATCGCTCTTTATCACGACGTCGCTACCCCAACAGTCGGTGCAGCTGTCTTCATTCTCAATTCGCGGCTGGATTCTATACCCTTGCTGCTCGAAATCGCAGAACTGACCATGAAGCAAGTTCGGTATAACCTGGTATGGGTCTTTGGCTACAATGCTTTTGCGTTGAGCATGGCCTCTGGACTCTTCACTCCCTATGGCATTGTGCTAACACCGTGAGTGGAATCTTATAGTTGTATTCAACAGTGCTAACTCGAGTGTTTGTGTAGACCGCTCGCTGCTGCTTGCATGTCATTCTCGTCGATCTTCTTGACGCTGAATGGGTTTTGGCTACGGAATAGGCTAGCTACGGTTTTCAGAACAGAGAATTAGATAGAAATGAAATGGTAGTAAGGCTCTGTGAGCCTATTGACGCAATGGCACAAAAACACTCGCGAAGCCTGTTCCTATTAAGAGCTTGTCGAAATCGATCAACAATCGAGTTATTCTAAGTTCGGATCCTCTCTGCTGATTCAAGTTTTGAGCCGCAAATCTCGACTACAAAGAAAACCCCTAGCTAACAACCTAGAGATTATGCCAAACTGCCTGTGCATTTCACAGCGCAACGCTGAATCGAGTACTCTGTAGTCTAGTTCGTTCGTTGGCTCGGTATTGGCCTCGGTTAAGGACTTCGGTCAATAGCCCCACATTATCGGACCGTAGCGTCCGACTGGAAACACGCTAGTCTGTTTCTGTTGGTGTCACGGTCCGGTTGTAAGAGTCGTTGCACAAGTGACAACAGCGTCAAATGGCCGTTACTTGAACGACATCTTGACTAATAACCATATCTATTTTTCTTTTACTTACCTCTAACTAACTTTAACACCGTAGGAATCGCCAAAATGACCAAGCCTAGCATCAACCTCAAAGGTGACTTCGTGCAGATCATCGACGGACAAAGCGCCCCCACCAAAGAAACTCGACATGGATTGAACCCTGCAAACCTACAGGAGATGGACCAAGTCCCTGTAGCGACTCAGCAGGATCTCGATCGTGCAGTCGCAGCAGCAAAGAAGGCCTTCAAGATATGGAGCAAGACTCCTTATGAGGAGCGTCGCGAATCTGTTCTTGCTTTTGCTGATGCTGTGGACTCTCATCGTAATGAGTTTCAAGCTCTCCTCACAGCTGAACAAGGGAAGCCAGTATGTTTAGGCCCAATAGAAACCTGAATGGTGTGTTTGAGACTCACGACGTTAGATTCCCCAAGCTGCGTATGAGACCGACGCTGCTATCGAATGGATGCGTGGTATGGCTCAGATTCCGCTTCCAGAAGATGTTCTTGAAGACTCGGAGCAACGCACAATCATTAGCCGCTACATACCTATTGGAGTCGTTGCAGCTCTCGTGCCCTGGAACTTCCCTCTTTTGCTTGCCACGGGCAAGATCGCCCCGGCACTATTGACCGGGAACGTGATTATCGTAAAGCCATCGTAAGTGCCGTTCTTTGAGAATTCAAGGTTGAGATTACTGATCTGTCATGAAGCCCTTTCACCCCGTATGGCGGTCTAAAATTGGTTGAGCTCGCACAGCAGTTTTTCCCGCCTGGCGTGGTTCAATCGCTCAGCGGCGATGATAAACTTGGGCCTTGGATGACTAGCCATCCTGGTGTGGACAAGATCAGCTTCACAGGCTCAACAGCGACAGGCAAAGCTGTTCTTCGAAGCGCCAGCTCCACGCTGAAACGCGTAACCTTGGAACTGTAAGCCTCCTTTGACTTTTTAAGCCCTCTATAATCGCTAACTCGGTCAGCGGCGGCAACGATCCAGCCATCATATTTCCGGACGTCGATATCGACAAGACTGCTGAGAAAGTAGCCTTTTTCGCATTCCTCAATTCAGGTCAGATTTGCCTTAATCTCAAGCGAATCTTTGTGCACCAGAGCATTTATCCCCAGTTTAAAGAGGCACTTGTCAAACATGTCAAGAGCTATACTTTGGGCGATGGGTCTAAGGAAGGTGTAACACACGGCCCGTTGCAGAATGCTCCTCAGTTCAAGCGTGTAAAAGGCTTCTTTGAAGATATTGAGAAGGAGGGCTGGAATGTTGCTGTGGGCGGCAAGATTGACTCTTCTGAGGGGTATTTTGTTAACCCGACTATCATCGACGTACCCCCTGAGACATCCAGGATCGTTGTTGAAGAACCATTCGGTAAGACTCAAGCCTTTGATGAGATATCGAACTAGACTAACAATGCGCTCTAGGACCAATTGTGCCACTTCTCACGTGGAGTAGTGAGGAAGAGGTAATCGAGCGTGCAAACGATACGACCATGGGATTAGGAGCCTCTATCTGGTGCAATGACATTCGTCGTGCTCACCGTATTGCACGAGAGATTCAGGCTGGCAATGTCTGGGTTAACACTCATTTCGACTTGACTCCAATGGCAGCATTTGGCGGCCATAAAGAGAGTGGTATTGGCACTGAATGGGGTGCCAATGGTTTGAAGGGCTTTTGTAACGTTCAGACCCTGTTTCTGAACAAGAATGTCGTCTCGTAGTTATGTAGGCCTGTATGCAACACTTTTGCCATTTTTCGTCCTTCTTAGTTTGGTGTTGTTCTCTGGTCAATCGTTGTGGAATATCTTCACTTGTCTTGGTGGAACGGGACCACATCAACTAATCTGTATAAGTTGACGCAATTAATGCTCAAAGGAGCACTGTCGGTAATCACGATCTTCTTGAATTCCATAATCCTCATTCTAGGCTTGCTAAGTATATTGAAATCGTCAAGTTCTGAGCTCATCTTTGCCCTGATCTACACCAAGGGAGAATTATTGCAATGCTTCAGGTCTGATATTGAGATCGAAGCAAGGACTCAAACAAAAATGCCACACCGGTTCTCTTCTGGTTTAGCAGCCTGAGCCCTCTGAACAAGGGCACTGAAAGGGACCGGTTAGTGAGTCCCCGCTCGGTCCGATGCCCGGGTTTGCTATCCCAAGTTTGTCATGTGCCGGTGCTCTGTCCCGGGCGACGGCTGATAAATCATCCAAGACGCGGGTATCCACGATGTCTCAGTGCTATCTAGAAATTATATGATTTATCTTCGCTCTACAGCTCTTGCTTAAAACTCATCGCCAACAATTAAAGATGGCCCCTGTACTTTTCCCAATAATGAGACGCAGGCCTCTTTCTTCTTGCCTTGGGGTTATTAGCTCCATGAACCTATCTCGTCCGTTTATCCCACGTCTCATTCCGGCCATACCCTACTCAACATCTGTTCAGCGGATCTCGTCTAACCCACATGAACCCATACCTTTGATCGCACGAGCCCCAAGACTTTCTATAGTCCAAGGCCCCATCAACCCTCCACTTTGGAACAGAACCCTGGGAAGTCTGGTCAAAGAGCAAGCTGAGCGGCGCGGTAAAAGAACTGCGATTGTTATACCATGGCAAAGCAGAAGACTCACATATGAGGACCTTGAGTATCGCAGCTCTATTGCCGCTAAAGCCCTCCTAAAAGCAGGCTTGAAGCAGGGCGATGCAGTTGGAATATTTGCCGGCAATCGCTTTGAGTACATCGAGCTATTTCTGGCATCTGCTAGAATTGGTTGTCCCTTTGTGGTGTTCAACACGACAAACTCACCTCATGAGCTTTGCTCTGCCGTGGCTCGTAGCGGTTAGTCAGCCAAACTCCTAGATCTTGCAGAACTCTAATGCTTTGTTTCACAGATTGTAAGGCGTTGTTTATTGCGTCGTCCATTGGATCAATAAAGACGGATGATCATGTTTACCAAGTTGCTACGACAACAGAAGTAGGTGCAAGTCTGGAGCAGCTTATTATGTTTGATAGATCTCCATCACGGGAACTGTTTAACTGTCATAGATATGAAGACTTCCTGAATGAAGGCACTGACGGAGCTATAACGGAAGAACAACTTGAGCGAGCCGAGACTCGTGTTCAACCTGCTGACGTCTTGAACATGCAATTTACCTCTGGTGAGATAATACCCTACACACAATTAGGTCTTCGACTCACTGTTTGGTCTCTGACATACTCTAAGGTACTACTGGCCTTCCGAAAGTCTCCATGCTCACACACAAGTAAGAACCTCGTTCCTGTCAAGCCACTTTCAATCCTCTGACAAGCCATTCTAGCAACTTGCTCAACGATGGTAGATACGTGGGGCATGCCATGAGACTCACCCAAGACGACGTTGTATGCTGTCCGCCCCCTCTATTCCACTGCTTCGGTCTAGTCATGGGATTTCTCGCCTCCTTCACCCATGGTAGTACTATCGTGTTTCCATCCGACAGATTCAACGCGAAGCAAACTCTGGATGCAGTTGAGGCAGAAAAGGCTACTGCACTACTCGGTGTCCCCACAATGTTCATATCAGAGCTGGAACAGATGGAATCACAGCCTCGGAAAATCACAACAGTGCGTACTGGTCTCGTCGCTGGCTCGCCTGTGTTACCTAGTTTGATGGATGAACTGAGAGCCAAGATGAATGTTCAGGGTATGCTTATAGCATACGGAATGACTGAGACAAGTCCTGTGACATTTATCACTTCCCTAGACGACCCTGATGACAGGATGCTTACTAGTCTTGGTCGCGTTCTTCCCTATACCGCAGCCAAGATAGTCGACACGAAGGGACACACAGTTCCAATCGGCGAACGCGGGGAGATCTGCACTAGTGGGTTTGCCTTGCAAAAGGGATACTACAAAGACGAGATCAAGACACGGGAAGCAATGAGGTATGATGAGAATGGTGTCTTGTGGATGCATACTGGTGACGAAGGATACTTGGACGAACAAGGTTACGGTTTCATCACTGGCCGCATCAAAGATCTCATCATCCGCGGCGGTGAGAATCTGTCTCCCAGCGAGATTGAGAACCAGTTGCTGCTTCATCCAGCAGTCAGAGAAGCATGTGTGGTGGCAGTCAAGGATAAGATCCACGGTGAAGTAGTCGCAGCATTTTTACAAGCTTGCTCGCAGAAGAAGAAACCGTCCGATGGAGATATCAGAGATTGGGTTTTAAAGGATCTGAGCCCAGTCAAAGTGCCGGCATTCATCTTCTGGCTTGGCCACGATGGCGTGGATGCTGAGTTGCCCAAGACAGGAAGCGGAAAGTATCAGAAGCATATCATTCGCGATATTGCAAATCGACTAGCAGGAAGAAGAGGCACGGCAGAGGACTGAAGACAGGCCAACTTGATTAAATTAATTTCCGCAAATCTGTTAGTGTATTGGTTTCTGGTTCTTTTACCAAGCATAGCTGTTATAGAGTCGCTTTGGCTACATCTGCAATCGAGGCGCGTAGCATTAAGCTGGGAGAAAGCTTTACTCTGATCTGCTGATCATAGAATTGCTACCATTCCGGCCAACGTTAACTATTACATAGAAACAATTTTGTGACTAGGGCATTCAAAGCTATCTCACTTATGCTATTTCCTCGAGCAGACTTGTTTTTTGCAACGTCCAAGTAAGGAGCTGTGTTGGCTTGATATGTCCCATTGGGGTATCATAAGCTTTAACTATCAATCAGTGACGACCGAATCGTGAAGCGGCTGATGCCTGATCCAACAGGGGCTGTGTCGGGTTAATAATCTTGCACTGCCGGCGGGGTGTTTCAAATCTGTATAAAGGTGCCTGTTGCAACCAACACTTAATCCTCGCTGCCGCTTACCAACACCTGTTTTCTCCGCTCTTACCATATCCCCCAAAGTATAATCCATCTCATTGCACTGTATCTATCGCAATAATGTCGAACAACCCGCCGCGCGACAAGTCAATTACCACATGGTTCAAGTTCAAGCTTCCAGAGGACATTTTGCTAGATGAATCATTATTCCATGCTTTGCACCCAACCATGAAAGAGTGGTCACATGTTTGTCTCTGAAAATGACGCTTCGATCAAATTTGCTTACTTCCTATAGGCCTGCTACGGAAGAGTCAAGGAATCTCCGCAAGACTGTGTGCTTCTACTCAATTGGTATCGCACCAGATCCTGGCTTGAGTTCTCGCAGTCCGAGAGCTATGCAGAGTTACTTTCCAGCCTCGGGTCTCACTCAGATGTTCCAGTCGTAACTGAGATCATCGACTTCAACAGGGACTACGTCACAATCGCACTGTCGTCTCATACTGAATTAAAGAGAGTCTATTTCCCATCCTCAATCTCACAAGAAACGCGACGTGCCGTATGGGACAGAGTGCGACATCTGGCGCCTTCAGTTGCCTATGGGAAGAAGTTTCAGCATAGAAACCCCTATATAATGGGCCCAAGCTTGGGTTGGGTTGAAGAGGATGTGAGATGGGAGGGGCAGGAGGCGGTAGCGTGTGTCTGGGTTCATAAGTGGAAGAGTCAGGAAATCGAGGAGAGATTCAAAGCCACTGCACGGTATCCCCACATGAAGGATGGCGAGCTTATAAAACCTCTGACTCTTGATCTATTTGAGCAAGGTCTGAGGGATTTGGGCGCTTTGGGCTGGGAGGAATGTCACGTAGGCTTTGAAACGCACTGCTATATCCCGTAATTAGAGTTACAATGAAATAGAAATATGGCATTCACTCTAGTAGCGATGGGCCATTGATACTTAGAACCGTCACCATAAATCGCCCTCCTTGTTATCGCACTGAATACCCGACGGCCCCCCAGCACTTGCGATTGCCCTCTCTACACAGCCTGCCTTGATAGTTATCGGCAAGGTGAAAGTAAACATATGCCGCGCAGTCCAACCGTCCCCTGTCTCAACTTCAATCGCACTGGAATGCCAATCCGTCATTGCTCCACAGCCCTTTTCTTCACTCTTCAGCTTCTTGCCATCGTCATCGATCCAACTGTAGCCATTTGCGACAATGGTCACAGTGTAGAAGAGGGGAATGGCAAGTCCGTCCTCAACTAACTCACAGGCAGCTTGTGGTTCCGGAGCTGGACCTTGCTCACAGTTGGGGGAGTGGCAGGGGTAGTGGGTGCAAACCATGCCATCAGCGTCTGTTGTTGTCGTTGCATCGTCTCTGCAGTCGGGCATACAAGCAACCTATTGTACGTGTTAGATCACTTTCCGATGATATCTGTAGTTGGACTACTCACAATACCGCCCTTAGCCGTAAAGGTGAACCTTTTCTCGTTGATATCTGATGTTTTGAACAGCAACTCAACATAAGTGCCACCTGGCGTTATTAGCATCGTCTAGAAGCATGGGAGTAACAAGCATCTTACTGGACTCATCGGGAACTTCCCACTTGATCTCGAGGTCTTTCCCACCATCTCCACTCTCAATGCTATCGTCATCATCGTTTCCAACCTTCCAACTCTTCACGGCCTCTTTGACATTATCGTCGTCAATCACAAAGTCCCAATCTGACCCTTTATCATCCGAGACAGGAATAAAGAACTTCAAGGGACCGCCCTGAGTTGGTATGGCTGCATGAGCTGTCGCCGAGTATGTTTCGTAGCCCGCGTCGCAGAATGGTGTTATATCCGGTGTCGTCATGGTAACAGCTGCTGTGTTGACCCAAGATGCACAACTGGGCTTCTCGACACAGGCTTCTCGATTACCTGAGCCCCCACATTCTGTATAAGTGGCCGCCGAAACGCAAGAGAGGCCAGACGAGGTTGGAACACCAATAGAAGGAGCTCGGGTGAGTGTGGGGAAAGACTCGGTAGTAGCTTCGGTCGTTGTGATTTGGGTCGTAGGGGACGCCAATCTGCCAAACTTCTTATCGAGTCGAGCTTGTGCTGCGTCTGCTATGTCGTTGAGCTGTGCTTCTGTATACTCATCGATATTCCATTCCTCCCAAGTGAGCCTGATGGCTGTTACAGTAGGGGTCTCCGTGCTAACTGTAGTTGTTTTAGAGATAGTTCTTGAGGAGTCCTCTCCTTTTACGTCACATCCGTAAATAGTGCCGCAAGTGGAAATGGTACTCGTTGCTGTTGTAGATGTAGTAGGACCATCAACCGAAACCCCATAAGAAGTAGTAGTGATGCACATCTCAGCTGTCTCAGTCTTACAGTCGTCCGGCTTACTGGAGAATGTTGGATTACCGGCCGGATCGATACTAAGGAATACATATCAGTTTGGCATACCAGGAACGGAGAAATGTTAACAGTAACATACGTGAATCCAGGCCATGGGATAGATCCTGTGATATCTACCTTAATAGGTGCGGTAGGATCGATCTTGATAATCGGAGGGGGGCCACTAGAAAGGTCAGTTACGGTTGACTGTGGCATCGGCCATGCTACAAGTGATTTATACATACGGTGGATGAGTCCCAGGAGGAAGCACGAAGCCCCATCCGCCAATGGGTGCGAGGCATAGATCAAAGAACCACATGTCGCAGGGAATCTTGATACCATCATCGCTTCTCTCTGGATCGGGTACTGGTGTTGTGATTGGGATGATGACGGGAACGACTCCGTCTGTTTCAGTGGACTCTGGAGCCTTTGTGACATCACTGGTACTATGCCTGGGTAGAGTCGTAACCTGACCATTGGGTAATGTGGTTATGAAATTAGAGGTTGACTCAGGAGCTGTAGTAAGTGGGTCCTTTGTGACGAGAGAAGTAGGAAGGGGGTCATTTGACTTGCTGGCTTCGGCATGACTCGAGTGCTCAGTGCCAGGGACGGGGTCGACAGATGTCGGTGGAACAGACATAATGGAACTAGGTTCCTGACTGTGATGTGCACTATCTGTTGCACCTTGAGATGGAAGAGTAGAATCAAGTGTCCCGGTTGCGAATGGTGACGTGGTGGGAGTGTCTGTTGTGGTGATCGCTGTCGAGAAAGTGCCACTCGGAACCAAAATGGATGTAGGAGTTTCATTCACGGGCAGAGTTTGGCCAGAAGTTGAAGCCGCGGGACCACCGCCGTCAGTACTGGGGATGAGTATTGTAGTGATACTCCTGTCATCGCCTCCGCGAGAGTCAGTGGTAGGCGTATGAGTTGTCTCTGAGAGATCGGTTCCTGGCGAAATGGGATTGGTGGGGGAAATGGCAGTCACCATGCTGCCAGGTAAAGTGGTGGCAGAGGCTGGCTCAGACGCGATGGGGACGATATGAGTGTTTGGTAAGGTGGTATCTCCATCTGGAACATCGCGGCTTGCATCAGATGGCTTCTCGGGCTCGCCACTTGTCGGCTGGCTATTGGGAATGGTCGTAGCATCCCCAGGACCGGACACTACCTCATCAGAGCTAGTGGTGAGTCGGTTACTTGGTAATGTTAAGACTGGGGGTCCTGCTGTGACAAAGATATGTGATGATATGGATGATACCGTGGTGTGTTCTGATAGCCGTCGTTCTGAAGTAGTTGTAAGAGAAGGGGGTTGAGGGTTTGTGGGGATTTTGCCAGAGATATTGTCATCAGCCGTTGGGGAAGATAGTTCAGGTTTACGGAGAGTGATGATGGTGGTTGGGTCAGAGATAGATGGAAGCGGCGGTCCACACATTCCATTAGCACCGCAGGTCCAGCCTTCTGGACAGCAGCCCTCACGACAACACGCTCTCTCTGGGACACTGTAAGCCAACATCAGGTACGAGGTAGTCATTCTTACTTGGACCACAGATATGCTCTAGCCATCCGTCTCCACGAGGACAGCAGCTTTCGTCTTGCAGAAGAACACGGCAGTCGCCAGTACACAAGCAAGACCCGTCAGGGCATGTTGACGCAACTGGTGAGGTTGACACTGCCGCCAACTGGAGGGCAAGGAGCAACAGCCACCGTGCGACTGTGGTTCTCATAGTTGGCATGGTTGGTTGAACAGATGTAGACAAGTGATAGTAAGAAAGGACCGTAATGGAAAGACTATTCAAAACATGTAAACAAGGGATGTTGATTATATGAGATGGTATAAGAAGAATGAACCAAAGTGAAAGTGAACTAAGGACTTTTATCGCCGTGCGACATAAGATCGAGTTGTCAAATTATGTACACAGGTAGCTGTTCAAGTCCATACAAATGAGGAAAGCGCCGATACACTATAATTATCACAATACGTTGTCATAAGTAGAGTAAAGTTGTCTTCAATGCAACATACGCAACTGAAGCAACAGCTACTTTGAAACGCCTGGCGCATATACGAAGCAGACCTCGACATGGAATAGATCCTACTTGACAATTACCGCGCGACATGCAGCGCAACGTCAAGGCAGATTACAAGGCAGCAGCAGCTTGTTCATCTTCTCAGAAGAACCCGATTGGTTGTGGGGATAAGCCTCAATTGCGGTATTAATATATTGTGATGCAGGATGAGGATACTCTGTTGGCTTTGATGAATATTGGCCGGTGCGGGGGCCAACAGTAGCATAATCCAGGCAGTAATATCATGATTTTGGGGTCCCGTTTCTTTTTTTAATTGAGTCATGTAATATACTCTCGACATTTGGGTGACAGCCCGAGGCTGAGCTGCAGAAAGGATTGTTTCAAATGAATTTCTCTCAGGACCAACAGAGTTGATGACCAACATACAGTAGCAATGCTGGTGCTTTCTATAATTGCTTCGCGTGTTGGACCGACTCTAGCCAATGCGGTTCGGCGTTGTTGGCCCCCAAAACCCCTGTCATAACTTTATGTGCTCGGTGTTTCCACTCACTGCAGGCGCTTAGACGAGCACGAAACTGATCATTCGACATGTCATACACCACCTTCTTAGAATCCCTGTTCACGTTGGTGCTCAGACCTCTGGGGCCAACACGGAAGAAAAGCATGAAGGATGCCTTTGCGTACACTGCCGCAATTTGCCATGATGAGTCCTGCAGCCAAGAGCGTGGTGCTTGGTTCCCACGAATGTTAACACTTTAGCAGAACTACAATCTCTCAGGCTGTAGTAACACTCAACTAGTATTGAACCCCATAAACTACATATAATCTTGGGCTCGCTGCCTTCCCATATCTATTCAGATATCAATCTATCATAACTGTTACTACTGAGCTCAGGCAATCCTGCTTTCCTGTCTTTGTAGTCCTTATCAACCAACTTTTCGTCTCGTCTTGTCATCCGTCTCCGTCTCCCGTCATGACTTGGCTTCAACGTCCAATTCCTTTTACCTATAGAGCACTGTTGTTGATACTTCTTGCTCAATATGCCCTTGGTTCAATTGACTCTGTCTTTAACGTTAAACAAGGCAGTGTTGGAGTTGGTGGATGTACGTCTTATAAGAGTAAACTCAACCGATGGTGGACAGATGCCACAAAGCTTGTCGACGCTGCCCTCTCGTACGCTCAAGACGATAGCGTTGATGGACCCGAATACATATATACCTTTTTTGCATTGGACCCCCCTCCCGCCGATGCCAAGCACAGAGAAGTAATAATCGGTATGTTCTCAATCCCCCGTGTCACAAAATACTCTAGGTAGCCTGTTGCTGAACCATTGAAATAGCTACGTTGCAGTCGGTAAAGAACTTCATCGATGGCGATCTACAACTGCCAACCGGTAAACCATGGCTTTTCTGCTCGAGCAAGTGGTTGGATCGTAAGTGTGTGTTGTTCCTGCTGAGTCACTATTTGACTAACGTGGTCTACGTCTAGGTATGGACTGGGATGACGTGGCCTATGATAAGGAGACAGGCAACAAGTTTACAGGTGATGACGCCAAGAAGGTACGAGATGTAGTTGATGAACCAACTCCGCCTCCAGATGAAGCAAACCAGCCAGAAGGTGCGTAGCCAGGTGCCAGGAACATCCCACTTTCCCTGATGATGTTTCTGACTCCAGCCTTCTCAGTGTTTCCATTTTGGTCCTCGGATATCAGAGAATACATGATGGATGAGGCCGATGACTATTGCTCGAAGAAGGTTGACGGAGCCATCCAGAACTTTGGAGCTACTCATGAGGGTCCCGGGCAGACGTGGAAAGCACTTACCATCTGTGTCAGCAACTTGGCATGGAATGCCAAAAATGAGTATCTGCGCCTTGGAGCAATCCAGAAGGAGGGTAAAAGTATTGTGGAATACAGAGCACAGTCCATGACATTATTCCACGAACTCTTCCATGTTGTCCTAGGGGTGGCCAAAACCGAGGAGCATGAAATGAGCTGTAAGTTCAAAGTCCCTTGTATACAGAAATTGACTAATGAGGCATCAGATGAACTGAAGTATATTGCGAACCCGAGAAAGAAGGAAGGTGAGGACCCTGGCGACGAAAATCAAGACATCATCTCCACGCAGGAGGCCTTGTATAACCCCGAATCCTACACATTATATGCTCTTGCTTGTGTTCTTGGACAGAGGAATGAGCGTTTTACGTTCGCTAGTACAAGATCGGAGCTCAAAAAGAAGGAAGATCCAAAGGACAAGGACGAGGGCAAAGGAGGACCAGGCGGCGCTGGCCATCGAAAGAGGCTGCTGAGGGTTTGAGTTTGTTTGAACTTCGAAGGATGATATAGTATTTATTGAAGATTTATTTTGAATTGTTACAGAAACTGTTTACTGCTCGCATTGCGTGCCTTATTCCCTAGGTGACCATAAAAAAAGTTGCAGAATATTTTTTCCAAGACGGACGCGCTTCCTGCACGATGGGCTGTAAGGACACTGCGTTCAATTTCCTCCACGATTTAAGTCCTTGATTGTGACCAGGCTATAAATAGGAGAAGACCCCAGGAAGAAAGATATTCCGGGGAAAGCCTCCACCAACATGGTGTCATCTGCATGTCACTTTTCTTAGTGCACTAGAAAACCTTCATCCTCAACATTGATGTAGAATAAGACGGCATGGCAGATGATAAGCCGCACTTTGGAAAAGTCCCTGCGGTAAGATCATTGTTCAATACAGGAAGCTGGATAGCTGAAAGCTAACTGCATACTGCAAGTGTGACTATTGCCGGAGTAAAAAGCTCAGAGTATATCACTACCTCAGTTACTTCTAGTGCAGATGCTAACAGACGAAGTGCTCCAAAGACAGGCCAATATGCATGAGCTGTGCGCGGTCTGGGCGACCGTGTCGTTATAGTGAGAGGGCACCAAGAACTCCTCTTACGCGAGAGTAATTGTTCGGCCGAACCCTTGCAATTACGAAGCTGACCCCTCCTTTCAGCTATCTGACTAGAGTTGAGAGACGCCTCGCAAACGTGGAGCGCCTGTTTCACCAGCTTCTCCCTGATGTTGACATCAATGAAGCACTGGCGTCGCGGGGCATTGAAGTGCCGGCAGACGCATCCCAGCTAAATACATCTCTGTCGCCACCGTCAAATCCTACATCACCTGATACTCCAGTTCAGGCCAGCGGTGCCATTTCAGATGCCGTGCCTGCAGAAAGCGATGGCTTTGATTGGCAGGAAGACGTGGATGAGCTGGCGGATGGGATGGCATCGTTATCCGTTGAGCCGCGAGGCGCAGGATACTTAGGTAAGCCATCGAGGGCAGGCATCAACAGGCAGCATACCGACTAAATCTTACTAGGACCGACTGCTGGTGTCTTTTTCCTCAGATCATTGCTTCTCTGGACGGGTCATTCAAGGCCCTTCGTTGGTAGTAGCCCTGAGGCTTTAAGACCTTACGCTGGAGTAGAGTCTTCTCCCCACCTATCTAACTCAGTGACGTCGAGACAGGTTATCGAGAAATTAGTAAATGGTTATTTTGAGGTCTATCACCGCAGCTACCCTTTCGTGCACGAACCCACCTTTCGAGCTCAGCTTCACGAGGTCATTCAGCGGCCAAAACCACGATCATGGCAGATGCTACTCTATACCATCATGGCACTGGGGGCGTGGTGTCTCGACAATAACAACAACGAACTCGATGATGAGCTATATCATCTCGCGTTGTCGTTCGGAGACGCGGAGTCCTTATTCGCAAGCGCGGATCTGACGTTTGTTCAAGCTCTCATTCTGTTTAGCAATTTAAGCCAGAAGCGTAATAAGCCAAACACAGGATCTAACTTTCTTGGACTTGCGACGCGAATGGCTCTGAGTCTGGGTCTTCATCGAGAACTGCCCGAGTGGAATATCAGTCTCTTGCAGCGAGAGATGCGCCGTCGTGTTTGGTGGGGCCTGTACATGTTTGACAGTGGTGCTTCTACTACCTTTGGGAGGCCGATACTTCTTCCCGGTGAGGAGGCCATGGATGTACGGCCGGTTCTGAATATTGATGATGAGGTATGTGATAACAGGATACAAGTGAAATTACTGCTAATGTTTGCAAAGGACCTTACGAGTGGAACGAAAGTCCCTCCAGTTGAGGTAGACAGGCCGACACTGTACTCGGGCATGAAGTACCAGAGCGATCTACATGTCAAGTCCAACTACATCTCCAATCGTCTGCTCTCATCATCATGCGTGGCACCAGAAGACGCGCTATCCATGGATGTAACATTGGATAAGTGGTCTAGCACATTGCCAGAGTACTTAAGGCTAGATCATGATGTCCCTTCAGCTGAGCCTGCGTTTTACTTCAACAGGGCACGTTTATGGTGGCGCTTCTGGAACCTCAAGATCATCATCTTCCGCCAGTTATTTCTCAAGCGGGCAATTGGAAGTGGAAATTCTAGCATAACAGTACCAGTCAATCAGGATGACGAAAAATGCATGAACATTGCGGTCCGCGCTGCGAGTGCGACGATAGTGTCGATCCATCAGTACACGAAGGAGAGACAAAGAACCAGACTTGTGACTTGGTATTCGATGTAAGTCATCCCGCACAAGTCGAGGATCGAAGTTGACTTCTCTAGCTATTTCACATTCCACGCTTCCTTAGTCATCGTCCTTGCTATTCTCAGCAAGCCAGAATCACCAGATATCCCCAAGTGGCAGGAAGACGTCAACACAGTCCGGCACATCTTCCGACAGGTATTTACAGACAATGAGCTCGCGACTCGCTGCGCCAACATCATTGACGTTATTCTGCCGGACCCGCTGTTGACATCCGGTGATTGGGCGAATGTCCAGCTTGATCCTATGCTGATGGACTTTTCGACGTGGCCGGCAGCTTCTGCTGATGAGTTTGCCAGCGTTCTTGGCTGGCCTGACTGGGCCAACTTTCCGCAGTGATAGTCTCATTGGAATCCTCAGTTTATGATGCGTACATTTGGTTCGATCAGATGGGATCTTATGTAGTCTCCGTTCGGTATATCGTTTTCTTTGGCCCTCTGGATCGCTGCTTCTATTGAAGTCTCAATTCCTGCTCTGAGGTGTCGGGATACCAGCCGTTCCCTAGCTATGTCGACTGGAATATCTACAAACCATCTTGAGCACGAGTTAGCCTGGAATAAAACCTGATAAGTTGCCAACGAGACTCACTTGTCATCTACCAACGTGGAAATGCGACTCCAAGGGTCTTGGTCCAAGAGTACATAGTTGCCTTCAATGATAACAACTTTGGCACGCGAAGATATCTCAATGGCATCGGGCATCGGGTCTTTTCTAGCATGATCAAAGCCTGGCGCTTTGATGATGGTTTCGGGCTCGTCAGGTGTCGTCACAGGTGTTTTCCTGAGTAGCACTACGAGATCTACCAAGGCAGTGGCATCGAATGTGAACGGTGCACCACGTCTTCGAAATGCTTCATCAGGGTTGGAGAAGGAAGAGAGAGTCGTGCGAGTATAATGGAACCCATCCTAACAAGTTGGGTATTAGTGACGTAGTTCGTGCTTGGAGTTAGGACTCCAGGACATACTGACCATGGGAAGGACTGCCACGTCGAAAATACCATTCCTCTCCAGCTCTTTGATCAAAGCATCTGAAATTGTGGTTTTGCCGGATCCTGGTACGCCGGCCAAGGCAATCAAGATTCGTTGTGTTGGACATGACAGTTTCTGCCGGGCCAGAAGACGCTCGACGCGCTGAATGAGCTCCCCTGTTGTCTTGACCAAATCTCCATCCATATTGAGATAATTTATTATGAGACTTTATTCTCTACGGAAAGGTGACTTTTTCACGGCTCTTTAACCTCGTCCCTTCGTAAGAGGTCGGCCCTTCTCGAGTCATGGAACGACAGCTCCAATTCCCCACGGGATTCAGTAGCCCGACACTTAGCTCCTGGATTTCTAATTGGCTCGGACTGGAGTCGGCCGGACCCAGCGAGATGGAGTCCAACGTAGTATCCAACTCCAGTATTCTGTGGGGTTCAAGTTGCACGCGGAGCAAAACTTAGTCACCTCATGCTGATCCTATACGAATATAAGAACCCCAGAAAATCTCCGCAAATTTTCGTTTCCCCAACTCAATCCCCGGATTCAGCTTCGACCTAAGAATCAATTCAATTATCGAGTTTCAATATGGCTGGTGACCAAATTACCGGCGAGGAGCAGCTTGATGCTGTACCCAAGAAGGGTGTCTGGCGCCAGTTGCGTGAGAACCCTTACATCTTCGGACTCTCTATGGTGAGCGGTTTCTAGTCGTAGCCCTTATTAAAACTGACACTCTGTGATTAGTTTGCCAGTCTTGGTGGCTTCCTCTTCGGCTACGATCAAGGCGTCGTGTCGGGCGTGTTGACCATGGAGTCGTTCGCCGCTGACTTTCCACGAATTTACCTTGACAGTGGTTTCAAGGGTTGGTTCGTCTCAACATTGCTTCTGTGCGCGTGGTTTGGGTCTCTCATCAATGGCCCCATTGCCGACTACATTGGTAGAAAGGGCTCGATCCTCCTAGCTGTTGTCGTCTTTACCATTGGCTCTGCGTTCCAGGCTGGCGCCGACTCTATCCCTATGCTTTTTGCTGGTGAGTAGTAACACTGCGTAGTCCTCATTATAATTTGCTAATATGATTTCTAGGCCGTGCTGTGGCTGGTCTTGCAGTTGGCATGTTGACTATGATTGTGCCCATGTACATGTCCGAGGTTTCAAGCCCCGGCATCAGAGGTACGCTCGTCGTTCTGCAGCAACTGAGCATCACTCTTGGCATCCTTGTGAGCTACTGGCTAGAGTACGGGACCCAGTATATCGGTGGCCATCGATGTGCACCCGATATTCCGTACTCAGGCGGCACTTCCGACAAACGCACGTTCGATCCTCGATACGATGTCGGCCCCGATGGTTGTACAGGCCAGTCCGAAGCTGCTTGGCGAGTTCCCTTTGCCCTCCAGATCTTCCCTGCGCTTGTTCTGGGCATCGGCATGATATTCTTCCCCGAGTCCCCACGCTTTTATCTCATGCGCCACAAGGAAGACAAAGCCCTCGCCGCTCTGGCTCAACTCCGCCAGGTTCATGTTGACTCAGAATCCATCACAGCTGAGTATTTGGCCATCAAGACAGAGGTTCTGTTTGACGAGTCCGTATCAGCGGAGAAGTTCCCTGGAAAGAAGGGCCTATCACTCTTCGCTGCTCAGCATGTTGCTCTCGTGTCTACGTGGCCTGCCTTCAAGCGCCTTGCTATCGGCTGCTGCATCATGTTTTTCCAGCAGTTCATGGGCTGCAATGCCATCATCTATTACGCCCCAACCATGTTTGCGCAGTTGGGACTGTCTGGAAATACATCTGGTCTTTTGGCGACTGGTGTATACGGCATCGTCAACACGCTCTCAACATTGCCCGCCCTCTTCTTGATTGACAAGCTCGGTCGTCGTCCGTTGCTCATGTGTGGTGCAGCTGGAACGTTCATCTCTCTCGTTATTGTCGGTGGCATCATTGGAGGCTTTGGCTCGGGTCTTGCCGACAATAAGGCTGCTGGCTGGGTTGGCATTGTCTTTATCTACATCTACGACGTCAACTTTTCGTTTTCTTTCGCGCCCATCGGCTGGGTCCTGCCTTCGGAAATTTTCAACCTTGGCAACCGATCCAAGGCTATGGCCATCACTACTAGCGCTACTTGGATGTGCAACTTCATCATCGGCCTTGTGACACCTGACATGCTTGCCAACCTTGGCTGGGGTACCTACATCTTCTTTGCCGCATTCTGCCTTCTCGCCTTCCTCTTTACCTACTTCTTCGTCCCTGAGACTCGTGGAAAGAGTTTGGAGGATATGGATCTCGTCTTTGGCGATACTGCATCTCATGAGGAGAAGGCCAGGTTGATGGAGATCGCATCTTCCATGGGCTTGACAGAAGCCGTGCCTGGGCACAAAATCGGTCTAGCTAAGGAAGACGATACTACTGCAGAGCACTTCGCATAGGTCTAGAGTATGAGGCATATGGAAGAGCTGAGACTTTATGAGGTACAAGAGCATGAAGTAATATTCGAATATCCCATAACGCGGTAGAAAAAAGAAATATCTAAAACTTGATATCTACTGCCCTCCACGAATTGCTACCACAGTGAACATCTCCTTGGAACTTGAAGTGAGAGAACCAATCATCCTGATAAGTAATGTTGTACCCGGCACTGGCATACACCTCGGATACAGCATTCGCAAAGATATCCTGCTTGTTGATTACAGGACCCCAAGGCTTAGGTGCAAGGACCTTCTGGTCCGGCAGAACCAGACCGTTGACGGTACCTGGCCAGAGAGCCAGAACCTGTGTAGCTGTATCAATCGCACGTCGTTGCAGTGAGTTCCTTGGAGTACCGGCCTCTAGGATCGATTTCGCCTTGTAAACAGGTCCCATAGCGCCTTTCAACGTAATGCCGGTCTTGCTTGAGGTCTTTTGAGGCGATTTGGAGGCATCTTCCTCTGCAGTTGAATCTGATGGCTTCTGTCCGGGACATAACCAGCTGTTTGACTCAGCATAGTAGAATGGCATAGGAACTCGGAAAATATCCTTGTCAGTGATTCCAGTCTCTCGCTTCAGGATGCTGAGATTGGCTTCAATGCGCTGAGCTGAGCTCTTCTGGATGGCGTCAAAGTTCTTGAACTTGAGAGCCTCTTGGATAGTCTGCCTGGGAAGACACAACTCCTGCTTCTTCTCCTCCACTTGAAGTGAACGGGAAACAGCCCTGACACTTCCATGACCGGCTTTGAACGCCTTCTTCAGAAGATCAAGACCCTTGAGCGGATCGGCAACCATAATGATCCATCCACGTTCATTGTAGGCAGGCAGGAACTGAAGGAACTCGTCAACATGGCCAACGTACAACCAGCTTGTATCGAGAATCAGAGGGTCTTGAACCTCTTGGGCCTTGAGAAAGTCAACCATGAGAGGAGCTCTTCCGTCCCAAGCGCCCATGATCGTTCTTCCTTGAGGGAACGACTTTCCATTGTGCTTGTAGGGCGGAATAGTCTCCAGATTTCCAGTTGAATCGATAGAATCGCCGTCACCTGGATGTTGAACTGCGCCGACCTTATCGTTTCGGAGTTCATGGAATGCGTCGCGGCCGGATCTACGGGAGCTCTGGACCGATCGGATCATGATTCGGATAGTAATCGGGCCATTCAGGCCAGGCATGCTTGAGTATCCGGGTTCAAAAAAGTCCTGTGTCCAGACATCTTGGTTGTCGAAGAGGAAGATGGGGTCTTTTATACCGGAAATGGCGACGTTGCGCTTGATATCATCCACAAACTGCTGCTGCTGAGGGTTGGAGCCAGCCTCGTTCACGCCGGTTGAAAAGACACGTTGGGCCACCTGCCCGTGATGATGGGTCAATATGGGTGCAACTCGCACAGCGACAGTGTCGGTTGCTTTTGTCTTGCCATCAGTGACTGTGAACTGTATCTTTGCATTTCCATCCCATCCCTTGGGTCGACGGACATCGCGGGCATCAATACCGAGTTCGAGACCCGATGAAAGCTCTTTGGCCGAGAACACGTAATTGCCCGATACGTAGATCCACTTGTTACTCTTCTTTGTAAAGACACGGACCTTTGCAGCGGCAGTTTTATCAGTGACTTGAATTGATCCCTTAGCAGATGGACTCAATCCAGATATGGGAAGTGTTTTGAGCGGCGCAAGATATTTCGGGTTACGTTGAATGTCATCTGTCGCATCGTTGCACAAATCCAAATAAGTCTCGTTGCTGGGGATGATGTCGCCGCTGGGTCCCCATTTCTTGGCGCAACGAAGGCCAGTATCGCCAATGTTGGGCAAGATTAAGGCACCTCGATTAGGGGTCCATGAATATTTGCCGTCGATATCTTTCTTATCGACATTTCCGTCGCGGTTGGTATCTGCGAGGATGGTCACTTTGAGAGCATCGCATGTTGCGATTAACGCTGTAGTAATTGTCAGCAGGGATGACCTCAATTAAATACAGCCTGTGTACCTAGCGTCAAGCCAGTCGGAAACTTCATTTTGACTTAGAAACCCCAAGACATTGAGATAAAGGACCCAAGAGACAATAGGCTGCTTTATGTTCCTCAACACATGTTATGCTTATTTATAGCAATTGATAGAACATCCTTCCATTGAACTCTAATAATCTCGGTAACATGACTAAAAGTCCACTTAGCGGCCTCGTATAAATCCTACACTCGTTTTCTAGACCAGTCGATTGCTTGTGGTGGAGCAAAGTCCCTTGCATTCCCGAGGATCCAAATATAGTGACTCCTTTTTAGGCTGTTGTTAATGGTCATAGCGTTTAAACCTCTGACACTTTCGTCAATGCACATGCCGTCAATCTGAGAATGGGCTCGATTCTGGACCTGTTGGGGTTGACGTGATATAGAAGAGGGCGTAATATAAATATTATCTTTTGTATAAATCCTGGCTCCTATATTGAAATATGGATAATCTTAATTAACTTATAGACTTATTAATGAAATGATAAGTATATAGTATATTTTCTAAACCTCTTTAATGTTTTTAAATTTAGAGCTTGTATTTAGTTTTTAATAATAGAGTTAATACTTATATAAAGACTTATTATTTAAGAAGCTGATCTTCTAATAACAGGCCCAACTGCTGCTAAAAGATATATAGTGAAAATAAGACCTAATACACCCGATAGTGCTATATACCCATACCAGAAAAGAAGAATTAATGAAGAGTCCGTAAGGAGCACGCCATGCAAAACGGATACTGTTATCTGTCCTGGAAAGGAAAATGGCAGTATGCACCACAGTAAAACTACTATATGCCAAAGCTTTATATGCCAGAGACTGTACTGTTGCAGATCTATCTGTTTTTTCACAATTAAGACAGAAAGAAGTAACATAATCGGCTTCCAGCAGATTGACGCGATCCGAAGTTGACATAGACTGCGAAAAGGTTAACTAATATACTCTTTCAAGCACAATAAAGAATTTCAAACCTCAAGCACTGACTCATATCCGATTTCTGCTCATAGAGAGACACAAAGAGTGAAATGAAATCTAGAAGCGTCGCAATCGATAAGATCGGGATCAAGGCTCGCAGCGGTCGGTATCGGCCTTGGGTCCAGTGGTAAACCTGAGGGCTAAAGGAAGGTGATTCTGAAGACACAACTGGCATCTAGGATTCGTTAGATAGGCTGGGGAACTCAATGTGAAGTAATCAATTATGTTAGCAGTTAGGTACATACTCTGGTTAGTCGTTTAGACAAAACCCATGAAGGGCCTGTATTGTTTTGGGCAGAGATAGAAGTTATGCAAGTCTGGTATTAGATCTTGCGTTAATTAAAGTCGAAACAGCAGCGAGTATTTGTAGGGGTTGTATCTACTCACATGGTCCCTGGAAAGGGAACGACGATGGAATTTTTTCCATGCCTCTGAAGCGGGTCCCATTTCTCGAAAGTTCACATCGTTTTCGACTGGACTTCGAGCCTTTGGCCCCGTCACTATGGGTTCGAACGGGACTGGGATTTTGATCGAAGTTGGTAGAACAAAGAGGAGTAGGATAAGGAAGAATTTCAAAGCACAGTCCACGACGCAGATGATGACCACTGGTCTGACTCCAGAAATTATTGAATCGGCTGATGTATTACGGATATCATAATAGCGACTCAGTTCTGCGCGCGATTCCGAACAATGCTCTTCCCATTCAGGAAATGGGCCTGGACCTTGAAGTACTTTTATAAAATTCCAGGCTTTAATTGTAAGGGCTATGACACAAACCAAGGTCGTGCTTATCAGTAAAATCGACAATGTCTTTGCTGTTCGGGCCCAGCGCTTCTGAGAAATCAAAACAGCGTGCGCAAACAACTGAATGGCTTGGAATATTAAAAGAGATCTGGCGATATTTGAGATAACTCCCGATGCGTGAACCTCGTGTGCAGCATAGCAGCGGATTTGGAGGACCACGTAGTTGCCATCTCCATCCTTAGTAAACAGGGGAACCGTGTCAGGGTTTGTCTTCCATGACAGGAAAACCAGTTCAAAGGCGCAGGGGACATACACAACCGACAGAAAAATGAACAGATAAAGCGGTCGACTTATTGCCAGGCCAAGGTGGGAGTACAACGGCATCCTCACTACAGGTCGATATATGCGTCTCTTAAGTGAGGTTGTCACAATTGCTGACCGACGCGTGTTTGAAAACAGTTTGAGGGAAATTAAGGTGCGAGATAAGCTTTATCGTAGGTCACGTGGAGCATTTATAACCCCTGTAGTTGTTGGTTGTTGGTTGTTGGTTGCTGGTTGCAAATTTCGCGCGTCGAGAATCTCCGCTCCGTGACTTCATTCTTTTATTGTGTGATTTTACTCCATACCTCTGCACGATAGATCGGGTTCAGTACAGTAGCCGCCCGTGAATATGGCTATGGGGCTCTGCGATTCGTGTCGTGCATTCGACATTCAGGCTTTTGACCCCATCAAGGGTCGAGTAAGGGGGTATAAATTACTGTCGGTCATTGCTGCCGCCGAATCTGGCTGTCAGTTCTGTTCCATGCTCTTCACAGCGCGTTTTTCACCGGCACTAAAAAAGGAGGGAGTGATAGCAAACCTCCTTCATTGGATGCAGTGGATTTATTTGCAACCTGACGACGAGTGGAAGCAACGGTTGGATACTCCATACCAGCAAGATTATACAACCACTTCCAACCTCGGCAGTCCACTTGGGCTTACTAGATTGTGGGCTAGTAGCTCAAGTCCCGCATACCATATACTCTACCGCTCCACGCCTCTGAGCCCTTTCCAGGTTCTAGCTGACGAAGGTAAGCTATCTACTTGCTGATAGTAGTAGAGTCTACGTGATAGTAGCTAACTATCAACTAGAGTCTCCTGCGGCTATCAGTGGTGATGTAACGGGACGACTACTAAGCTCAAAGACATCGTCTGACGATCACGTACGGGTGCTATCGCGTTGGCTTCAACAGTGTCAAGAATCCCATGAAGAATGCCGAGTATCCTTATCGGGCTCGCCTTTACTCAATCCGGAAGTCACTGACCTTCCAAACCGATGCATCGAAGTCAGCCGCAACAGTGATGGGACAAGAGGACTTAGACTGAAGGAAACTGGCGGTCGACGGGGAAAATATATCACGCTAACCCATCGCTGGATTCAACCGGACACCGCCAACGCCTCCACTGTACAAATCAACTACTCTGACAGGCTTCAAGGAAAAGCGCTGGATCATCTTCCAGCTCACTTCGAGGATGCCTTTGATCTTGCATTAAAGATGAATATACCATTTCTATGGATTGACTCGCTTTGTATCATACAAGACAGTCAACAGGACTGGATGATAGAGGCTTCCCAGATGGCGAAGTACTACCAAAACTCATTCTTTACAGTCGCTGGTTTTGGAGTTACCCGAGACACAGGACTATTCGCAACCACTGACCAAGACCTTGGGCCCAATCTCGTCCGACTTCCATATAGAGACCGACAGGGCGATCAAAAAGGCTACTTTTTTGTATGTCATGTCGATCATTCGGAAGTCAAGGGTCAGTATGACAGAGAAATCGCTCAGTCCGATTTACTGAGTAGAGGTTGGATCTTCCAAGAGTGGATATTGAGCAGACGCGTTATCTCCTACACAAGAACGGCTTGCTTCTATCAGTGCCAAAGGACCAGTCCGCGAACCACAACTTCCAATGATGTCAATCTGAGTATACTCAATGACAAACATGCTGACATCTCCCTTAAGAATCATTTTAGGCTCGATTCTTTGAAAGAGGACGAGAGTATCTTTCAAAAGTGGAGATTTGCTGTGCATACTTATTCTTCTTTGCACCTTACCAACGCTGGCCAGGACAGATTGAGCGCACTCGCTGGTATCTCACAAGAATTTGCCACAGTCATTAATCGCTTAATGGATCAGAAAGATCATTGGGGAAGCTTCTATCTATCTGGACTATGGGCCGGAGACATTGTAGCAGGCCTTTTATGGGAAATGGATGGATCGTGTTCAGACAAAAGACTGAGTGGGATTCCTACATGGTCCTGGGCATCAGTTGTAAAACCTATCGTGTGGCAGCACGACCATCGCAAAATATCATCGGGACTTATGGCTCAGACCAAGGGACTTTGCAAATTCCTTGGTGCGAAGAAAACCTCGATGCGTGAGCAAATGTCAACATTTGAATACGACCTCACCAGAGATGCCGACCTAAAAGGTCAAGTCATTCCAGTGGAACAATTTGTTGTGCCACAATTCAATACCCTTGTTATGCAGGGAAAGCTTCTTCGTGTCAGAATCAGTGGCCTATTCGACTCGGACTCAGACCTGGACATTGCAGGCACCTTGTCAGGTTATGAAATCGACCACAAACACAACTTACACGCGGGGTTCACGACAGTTCCCGAAACACGGACACGGGAGTATTGGAGGAAAATAAGCCTTTCTCAGTTTCCGGAAATTCTTTGCGGATGGGCATCAATCGATGACTTGGTTGCAAGCTCCGAGCCCATACTCCAGGATGTCGTTGCTTTTCCACTCACGAAGGCAACTGTGAATTTTCCAGGTTTTGGTCTCGGTTATTGTTGGTATTCGTACCAGACGTACAGTGTCCTTCTACTCCGATGCATAGCAGACGGTTCATCTTGCTTTGAGCGGATTGGGGTTGGGAGGATCTTTGGGCCACAGACAGAGGACCAGCTGAAGTCAGCAATTGAAACAACTTTTTGGCTAGTTTGATAATCTTTACCTCGATATGGGATTTTAAATTGCGTTCTCTGTTTTTTTTAGGCTGATCTAGTTTGGGTCAGATAGTCGATCCTGCCTTTAATTATACTTGGGTATAATAATCTCATTAGCTACTACCGAAGAGTAAAGCAGCTTCACTAAAGTCAGATGATTTAATCAAAGAGCGAAAGCATAGGCCTCTGTAACGAATTTAACCCGTGATTCGCTTGTTGCGAGCATCAGCTGTCGGGCCTATCAGCTCATAGTAGCACTCTTGTCTGTATATAATACTGTATTATAGTGAAGGGAACTCTATACTAGCTGGCTAGATATAACATTCAAGCAATTAACCTAAATCTTTCACGGCTTGCTAATAAACAACGCTCAAAGACCAGAAAGGATCTGGGGGAACAGTTTCTCAGTGAAGTCCCAAAGGATAGGAGTGTAGTCGGGAGCCCATGTCAGACCAGTCCAGAAAGTGTTGCGCTGGCCCTGGAGGGCATAAATCTTATTATAGAAGCCCTCCTCAAGCTCCTGAGCACGGACCTTGGGAACAGTCAAGCCGTGAGATGCAAATGCAAGAATATCAGGAGTGGTAACATCGTAAGTTCCAGCCTTGTCGATGTTGGTGAAGACCTGCTTGATAAGAGTCTTGGCCTTCTGAGCTGTGAGGTTGGCCTGACCAAGGACACGAGTTGTCCAAAGGTCCTGCTCACCCGAGCGGGAGTAGGCGTCGACAAAGTTACCTCGTGGAAGGTAGTAGTTAGTGGCGTTGTCAGCAGTGTTGGTAATGCCGGAAACGTCCTTGGGTAGGCTTGTCTTGCCGACGACGCCGACGTACAGCGTCTCCCAGGAGAATTTGGAAAAGAGCGACTTCTCTTTGGTATCGAGGTCCCAGGTACCCACGTTATCGGGTGAAGGTGTTGCTGCAAAGAGAACCTTCTTGGCCTTGATGGTCTTCTTGCCAGAGGGTGTCTGCACGACGAGCTCTGAGCCCTGGGAAGTTCGCTTGCTCCAGGCAACTGTGCTTTCAAGAAGAACGTCATCCTTGATCAAGTTGTAGACGTTGTCGTAGAGCGACTGGGTAGAGCCTGTTGATGGATACTTGAATGAAGGGCCAGTAAGACCAAATCCAAAGGCCGCAAGCTGAGGCTCTCCAACAACAGCCATGACATTCCAAGTTGGGGTGTGCGTCGCGTCGGAAAGCCAGATAAGAGTTCGCAGGATGGAAAGGGCACTTCCAAGCTGGTACTTCTCAAGGAACTCGCCAAAGGGAAGAAGAAGGTCCTCGGGGACTTCTCCCTTCTTGAAGTAGCCGTTCTCGAACCAGGGTTGATACTTGATGGCCAATGCAGCATATGTGGCCAGGGCGACAGTGGCATTGATAGTGCCGTAGTCGGGATCAACCTTCTTTCCGGTGCTGAAGTCAATGTCCTTGGTGGCGAGTAACCCCTCGGCGGCGCTGACTAGATTGGGAGAGACGAGTCCGACATTGAACCGCTTGAAGAAAGCCTTGGTTGTCTTTCGGTCAAGGTACGCTTGGACTCCATAATTGATCGGGCTCGCATTGGCGCTGGGCTTGTAAACGTGGACATGACCGCCCTAGGAAGGCGTCAGTAACAGTCTCTTCTCTCGGCCAAGTTAACTCACAAGTTTGTTCTCCTTCTCAATCACCACGACCTTCTTGCCGTAATCCTCTCGCAGTCTGACTGCAGCGTAAGCACCAGTTGCGCCACCGCCGACAATACAGACATCGACTTCGATGGTTTCCTGCTTGGGCGTTGCGAGGACACCATGGCCTGCCAGGTAGGCAAAGAAGGGGAGGAAATTATTCAGCTTCATCTTGTCAGTGAATCGAAGGTGAATGAAGAGTTCCGAGAGAAGACGGAGGGGAGAAGGCTTAAGTACGTGCGGCTGATTGCTGACCTCCCTTGTGTCACCGGCCTAGCCCAAAATTTTCCATTGCACGTCAGCACGAGCACAGCGAATCAGCAGGTCGATTGATTGATGCAGTGTGACTCTGTCATTTAAAAATTCCGGCACGAACGCACGGCCGACTACGTAATACCGTCGATCAGAAGGGATTTTCAGGGCGCCGAGGGAACTACCGACGTAGCATCCGGGACTTTCGGCCATGCAACAGAGTTTAATTCAAGGTCTCATGCCATAAGTCAGCGCACGAACATTACCCGTATAATTTTATTTTAATATTTCTGGAAAGTATAAACATGATATCATTGCCAATGTCCACGCAACGGACTCCGAATGGAGAGGCTGTGCGTATCCGAGCGGCCGTAGGCTCCTTCATGGTACGTATGCCGCAGAACCTCGGGTCCCACTTGGAGTGTCGAAGTGCCGTGGAACAATGGGGCACCACCGACATCAAGGTCATTAGCTCATCAGCACGAGCTGTTGACCCCTGGTCCTTTCAAGTAGTACCGGAACAAGACAGAAGAGGTGATCATCAAAACGGCTTGGTGGAATATGATGTCATTTGACTGAAAATGGTATTCTATGTAAAGTCTCTTGATTCTCTATAAAAACTACTCAAGCCGATAGAAGCCTTTGTTTTCAACTTGCTTAATCTCCACAACCGTATCATTTCGCACATGGATTCCCGTCGTGTCGAATTCCGGGCCAGAACCAGACTGCTCGCTCGAGATCATAGTATGCACTCCTTCGGACCGTGACCCGTCACCAGAATGATAATGCAGTCCGTTCTCAACGTCTGCCAATTGATGTGTTGAGCTTGTTTCATCCGCTTCCCGGTCCTTGTTTGTCCGAATAAGTGTTGTAAGCTTGATGGCATTGCTCGGTCGGCTGATAGGCTGACTGCTTTTGCCATATGAACTGAGGAAACTGGAAGGGAGAATATGCACAAAGACTGGACGTAGAAGAGGGAAGCACGCTGTGATAACTAGTCAATGATTGAATTAGATGAGTGACAAGATAGGTACTAACCAGAGACAATGGCGATATTGACTTCAACAGAGCCTAGAATACAGAACATGGCATAGTCATGAGGCATCTGCGTTGTGTTATCGGGGTAGTTAACAAGCACAATCAGCACAAACATTGATGCAATGCATACACTGTCCTAGAGGTTAGTAAAATAATTCGGATGATGTAAGTGGGAGGATATGAGATCCTACATGGTACCAAGAAGGAACAAGGCTCCGATTGCTAGCTTTTGACCTGTCCGAAGTCTAAGTCTGAAGACCTCAATAATGGGCAAGACAAGGATGATTATATCCATGATAAAATGAGTCGTGATGGTTCCCAGGAAGAATTGGTCGCTGTTGATGTTGCAGACCTTGTCCGTTATAGTGTAGTCCCAAAGCGACTGGACAGGGACGCAGCGAAATGTGAGCATGAAGGTTCGGAGGATAATCCAGATGACTACCATAACCAGCATCACCATGATCGGAATGCGAATGGATGAAATGCGAAACAATCGCCAATACAGACACAAGATGGCGAGCTTGGAACAAGCGATTGATGATGCGTAGCAGAGGGAGTTGAAGTAAGACAGAAATCGTGCTCGTTGCAGAATCGCCTCGCGCTCATCGGTAGGCATCGAGTCGGGAATATTCACTCCGAGATAAGCATGTAGCGTCCCTGTATGGCTGTAAGTCTTGTACCCATAGACAAGACGGGATCGTCACTGACATTCAACCATGATACCACAATATCCAGTCGCGAAGAGAAACGCCAGGATGGTGAAGTAGTCGTCGAACCACCAGCTCATCTTGGTCATGCGCCGGGCGCAGACGCGAAGAATGAGCGACGCCAAGGCCGCGAGCCATGGGATCGCGACACCAGCCCAGATGTTAGGTTGGAGTCCAGCCATGGTGTGAGCAGGCGCTGTTGCAGCGCCAATTCATGAGAAAGTGTGCAAAATAACAGGAAACCGTAGTCGAAAAGTTTTGCTGTGCTGCAGCAAGAATGGGGGCAGGATGGGATCTGCATTTTGAATGGCAGCCGATGACGAGAGCTGAACCTGTCTCAAGAACAACTGACTCGTTCCATCCAGCCATGATAGCTTTCCCCGGATACGACCATGCCCAAAGGAGCATGTTTTATCGTTATCTCGTCCTAGCTCCAATAGATAACTCGACCGCTGCAGATTACCCGCCAATTTTGAGTTTGCGCTTGTCGGGGTAGTGGGCTTGCTACTGGCTGCAGCGCTTTGTTGGTGACAAGCCTCGTTTGAGAGTGTTGGCAGTTATCTGTTCGACAAATCATCTGGAACAGAAATCTGCTTCCTTGGGCTTGACTGATAAAGAGCTGAAGCAAGCTTAGGCCGTCTAATTTCCACCCTTTTCGCGAAAAGGGGCTTTTGTCGGTATATGTGTCTTGACTCGCTGTCAAAGATCATGATTCTCTAGAGTCGCTTCCAAGCCACAGCTGAGTGTGCTCTTAATTCCGCTCCTGAGTCTTGGCATTTATCATGGATTTTGAAGAGGCGAGCCATTCCCGAAATGCAGAATTTACTCGGTGCCAGCATCACTAGCATACTTTTGACAGTTTCCTTCGCTTAAATCTCCCAAGATCTGTCCCTTGCGCATTGACCCCGGATCCTGGGACAATGAGCGACGCTTGTACCTTTTCAATGTGCCTTATCATCTGACTCCAGAGATCCCTGCTGTTGAGCATCCTACCAATGTAACCGAGGATTGGGTATGGAATGCTCATTGGTGTTTCTTTCTCCTGCAGAACTCCACAAAGGCTGAACAAATCAATCTTGGGACATGGTCGCAAGATCACTCAAGACTGATTCGTGGCCAGATACGCCTCAGTTCTCGGTAGCACCAGCCCAGTCACATAGGGGTTGGTCTCCTCGTACCTTGAAGCCATGCGAGGGCTTGGACAACACTACCGAAGCTTCTCCGAGCTTTGAAACAGCCACTCAATGCATAGCTAACCCACTGCGGCGATGCAGACTACGCCAATTTCAGGGCCAGGAGTCCGATTGGCATCTGCGATGGCAGACTTGCGAACTTATTATGCACTTAAAACCATTACTTATTGGGCCTGGTCCCTCGTTTTCTCTTAATAAGAGTGTTAGCTTGATGAGATAATGGCGACCAATATGAAACAAAACCTATTCACAGAAGGAAGTTGAACCTACATTTCACAGTTCAAAAAGAGAAAACTGTAGAAGTCTCAATCAGCCATGCCACACAGTCGCGTATACACACTACTAAAATGCCATTTATCAGTCCAGTCTTCCACCATCTTCAGAACGCTCCCTCGATGGGTCCTTCCAAGTCCCATGTATCGCATGCAGTCTCTCACGGTCTTGATCCAACTGAGATAGATGCGATCGAGTATTTCTGTGTCCCGTGATGGAGTGATGCCGTCGCCTCGGTATTGTCAGGAAACACCAAAATTATCTTGCCAGCTAATAATTAAGTCGCTTTGGAGTGCGTGTGGAACTGTGACCTAGTCGCAGTAAAGACTCGGTGAAGCATACGACTTAGTTGGCACCATGTGGTGCGATGCAGTCTTGCCAGTAATGTCTGTAACGACTTCGGAGATCTTTTTGAGGTTGGCGTTAAAAGTCGGTGCACGGAGTTTGATGCTACTCGACGTAATGGGCCGTCCAAAATCCGTAGCTTAAAAATGCGCATATCACAAAACGAGTCACACCTCTGATAATGGTATTGTATGAAATCATAATATTGAAGATAGTAATCCTGATCTCAGCCTTAAAGTACTTTTATCTGTATTATTTCTTTTACACACATTGAAAAACAATTAGCCTGCTTGCAGCCTTTGGTCAGCGTCGCACTGGTTTCTCGATATTGAATACCCTATAGTGGGATGAAAGCTCGGAAACATTTTGCCGAATCGGCACCGACTGGGGATAACCTCATAACGCCAGACGGGGTTAATTGCACATATCGCCGAGTCCACCATGTCCAAGTCCATTGATCATCCTGAAATGTCGATCCAATAATTCCTGAGGACTATATAAGACTCAGATTCTACCGCTGGTTGATCATACTCCAAGTTCAACAGCCATCTCAAACACAGCACTCAGCAATCAGCTTTAACATCACCACCATGTCTACCACTTCAATCGACGCATCTTCCCCAAGTGCCTACGGGCCCTCTGAAACAGCTCTTCTACTCCTTGATTGGTACACCCTGTTCATCGAGAAGGTTGCTGGTCCAACTGCTGAGCCAGCCTTGAAGGTCGCAGTTGAACTCCGAAACTGGGCCAAGGCTCACAACATCACCGTCGTTCACTGCCTCATCGATGCAAACGGCACTCCATTCCCAGCCTGCAAAGGCGTCAATCGCTTCCAAGGGCTCTTGCAAACCATGAAGACCCTGGAAGAACCTGAACCAGCTGAACTTCGGGCCGATGACAAAGACGAGCTCACTTTTCAGCGAGTCCCGGGACACATCTCGGCGCTCAAGTCACCGGGTTTACTTGACTATCTGAAGAAGAAGGGCATCAAGTCTGTTGTTCTTTCCGGCCTGAGCACTTCTGGCTGTGTTTTGAGAACGGCGGTCACGGCAACGGATGCCGAGTTCGCGACAACAGTCATCAGCGACGCTTGTGCCGATGGGGATGCGGAGCTTCACCGGGTCATCTTGGACAAGATCATTCCTTCAAGGGGCCACGTGAAGAGTGCTGCAGAGTTTCAGAAGGAATTTGAAGAGGCTCAGAATGTTTGAGCTGGAGATTGAGACTAGCGAGTATAATATATATAAGGCTAAGGTTAAAGAATTATAGAAATGATTTTCTATTTAAATTCTTCTTAAATATAAATCTGTTTATAAATCCCTTTATTTAAAAAATAGTTTTATATTATTAACCTCATGGAAAATAAATAGCAGATTATACCTACCTGTACCCCTGCAGTCATCTCTACATTATGTTATGTAACCAACGGAAAGCTAAACTCCGCTTTGAATCGGAGGCCAAGCCAGGCGGGGTTGTGAGACAGAGGTCTGTCCGGCCGCTAGGACTCAAGAGTGGCAAGCTGAGAGTCAAAAGAGGCAATCTATCTATAGCGATAGACCAATATATTACCTTCTACTGCCGCTGTGGTGACTATTTACATCAAGATTTGTATGTTTTCAGAAAGTGGTCTAATTCGTATAGTTGTACTCCACCATACGTAAAAAATGTTAGATAGCAATGAGGCCCCGTCTTGTCGCTGACTGAGAGCCACGTCGCACTCGTGATACGCCACTACCATGCAAGACGCGCCATTTCAAGTAAAGATCAGCAACTCAGCTCCCCAAGATAATACAGTCTATATCAGAAAGACTATGTTTGACAACGAGCTGACTATAGTCTTTGTGAGGTTGAGGTCTCCTTTGTTTCTTGTGAGCGAGTAAGATCCAAACTCTCATGAAAATAACTCGACGGCCGCATCATAGTGGCTTCATAATAGAGGGTGCTACGTTTTTAATGTGCTTCAGAAATCCTAAATCTCGCGTTTCACAACAGACACGAAAGCACTGAGGCTGTTGGCTCACAGGCCACGTCTGGCAGGACTCTGCAGTCACTCGACCAACAAAGCAGCCTAGCCATGTGTACGCGAAAATTTGGGTTACATGTCTGCTGCTACAATGATATGGTCGCCCAGCCAACATGCATAGCATAGCCCCAATGTCGCGCAATTTCGGGGCTTTGGGCTTTTTCTTGTCCATTAAGCCGACAGCCTGCTTACAATCCCCCCTCAGGTCAACGCCACAGAGATGCAGCTGTCCAATTATTCCCCACTACGGGTCAAGGGGGTTGTGAACATGCTTGGGATAGGCGGTAAAACTCATCACTTCCATGCCTGCAGTTGGTATACTGCATCATCTTCGCTGACATGATGCATGCAATGGGTCATGCGACCCCTGCTGGACGCTCTGTTTGGCTTCGTTATGTTCGTTGCTCTCTAGGGCTGGTTACCCTTGGTCTTCAAAAAGCCGCCCTGGTGAACGTAAGCCAGTCATTGAAAGCAAACAAGGTACTCGCGGGACCCTAAATTTAATACACAACGATCCAATTATGGAGAGCGTTTGGTTCAAGCTGAAACATACTCACTATACTGCCCCGGATGTGGCTACCCTGGGGACGGAAGGGCGCGAGACAGGGCCGATCCTTCTCGGCCATTTCATTCCTGACTTGAATCATCTCGACCAGGTAATCAATCAAGGCTGCATCAAAGCGTTCCCTGATGACATGGAAGTCTGGCCCTCTAAAACAATCGAGTTTCAGTGGGAAGATTCTCATTCTAACCAAGCCGGCGTATCGGGGTCTATGACCGTCCCAACCGATACCACTGCTGGCATCGGGGGTAATACAAGCGCCCAGGTGGCTTTCCAACAATCAGTCGAGAATTTCGCTAAATTTAAATCCCTGGACTGCTACATTGTCAATCCAGTCAACCATTACATCAATGATTGCATTAAGCAGAGCGCATTAGCAGACCACATTAAGACAGAGAAGAGGTTCGGAACGTGGAAAGTGTATATGATCACAGGAATAATGATCGCTCGCGGCGCTGAGACGAGCCATAAAGAGGAATCTCATGCTGACGCCAACGCCGAAGCAGGAGTGTAAGTCCCTTCTCCTTACCACCTGGAACATTGCCGCTGAAGATCAACACTATAGTTCCGCTGCTGAAGTGGCTTCTGCCAGTGCTGGAGGGCACATCTCACAAAACCAGAGCCAGAGCTCATCTGGTTCCTCTTCGACAGATTTTGTATGGGCCATCAGACTTGCGAGAATTTTCAAGAACCTTGAGCATTTTCTCTTATCTAAGGACTGGTCTATGATCACAGAAACGGAGGGGGCAACATTTGCGCCGGAAGATAACTCAGTCGATGTCGCCCAGGTGGTGGCCAGAGAGGGGATGAAGGACTTTGATCAAGTTATTGAAGATCAAGAACATGGATTGACCTTCGTACTTTGAGTCCAGTCGCGGGGTGACAGAACTCAGCCTTTCTTTCTTTTACGGTTGCTTTGCTCAGGTAACACTCTTGGATCACTCGCAGTATGCCACTCCTTAGTACGAGATACTCAATCTACTGTTTCACTGTTCTTCAGATATTAAAAGTCTCCTCATCAATCGCAGAAATCACTTATTTACCTATACTGCGTCTTTTCCCTTCTATTAAGCTTTCTCCATGGCCTTATTAAGAAGCGTGCATATTTGATGCCGGACCTGTACTCTGCCAACATCGTCAAATGCTTTGTTCTCACACCCAGCAGGGAGAATATACCATGGAATTATGCATTGATATCCTTCACTAACCGAATCTGCCGACATTACCTTCAGGATGGCACTCATGCCTGCCTTTGTCTTCATTTTGTCTCGGCCGGCTTGTGGGATCAAAGGCAGAATATCGGGCTGACGAGAGAAATCGATCAGTTTCGCAGCAAGGCCAGCCAGAAGTGCCGTAGAGACTGATGTTCCGCCGGGGAGCTTTCTCCCTGAGTCCAACACGACGTCTTCACCAAGCATGGCAAAGTTTGTTGCGTTAGACATAGGATTAGGATTCCAGTCTCTGGAGCTTTTCATGCCACCATTGCAGGAAAACACAGGAATTACTCGATCGGTCATTCTAGCCGGGAACGCGACTCCGCCTTTGCTATTTTGCCAATTTGACGCGGCGGCAAAGACTAGGATTTCGGGACCATTACCCCCAGCCGTAGCGTTTTCCACTTGCGTTTTGAGCTCGGAGAAAGCATCTTTGAAACCCGCTGAAATACTAATGATGTCAACTTTCTCCGTGATCGCCCACTCGATGGCCTATTCTAATTAGCATACTTCGGTAGACCGTGTAAGAGGGACCCTTTTGAGGCCATAAAAGAGGTAAACAAAACAACTGGGTGAGAAAATGATGAAAGGAAAGATGATGCTCACCTTTGCCATATTAGATGCAGTATTAGTGTCTGCCTGGTTTCCTTTGAAAACCTTTGCAACGTACAGCTGCACGCGACTACAAGCCTTCATAATGAGATCTACTGAGTCTGTGCCATGTTGGCAGTCGGAGTTGTTTTCGTTGGGATCCTTAACGTAGTCTTTATAAGTGATTCGTGGCCCACGCCGTCGACTAGCGTGTAGCCCAGAGTCGAGAACCGCAACTTTGACGCAGCTCTTGTTGTAAACAGTCTCAGCTTCCTGGACAGTTTTGGCGTTTCTGACAAAGCGGAGAAAGTCAGACATTTCTTCGAAGTCTTTGAACCAAGTTGAGACGGCCGGGCAGGGTCTACTCAGTGCTGTTAGGGCTAAACACCAACCTTCGCTTGCGATAATACTGACCTTTCCGCCATGGTTTCCCCAATAGCAGTGGGAGTCAGCACTGTACCTAAAATTGTGCCATATTTCTTGCCAGCTCTCAACGATTCCCTTGAAAAGGCATTGGAATCCGCTTTACTACTTCTATGAGAGGCCGAATTCCACATTGAATGGCTTTGCATTTCCAATGCAAATCTGGGGTAGTTCATTTGGAGATTCGCTCGAAGAGGCATCAGTATGAACTTGTAAAAAGCAAAGCGGAACTTGAAGTCGTTGCTTTTGTTAGACATCTCGGATCCCGTGAGACGGTAGAGCTCATCCCGAAAGTCCATGCAGCGAGTTATAACCTCCTTCATGAGACTCTCATTTCCACTAACGTCCGCAAAATAGCGACTCAGTGCCATTAAAGGTCCGAGACTCTCTCTTTCCTCCTCAGAATTTAGGGAAAGGGCTTGTTGTTGATGGATTTGAAGCAATAGCAATCCAAACTTGGCCATGAAATCTTCTGCCTGCTTATAATAATCATCCGAACTCCCTTCATTTAGGCCAGATTTGTTAGCTTCTTCAAACAACAAAAATGAAGGGCAATATGGCTTTTTAAAGTCAATTCTCATGCTGTCCCTTGGAAACTCGATGTTACGAGGAGCCCAGGGGTCGAGGAGCCAGCGGCTGTTGTAGAGATGAAATACAGATTCCGAGAGAAGGTACTGTACTATGGCTACATGGCTTCTCAATGCAGATTTGTGGTCGAAAGTCCCTGCAGAGGAAACGTTTGTCAAAAACCATTTCTTAAACCACCCTGACTCTGTTGAATTGGTGTTGATATGAGTGATTGTTGCTGGGTTTTGATATGGTGAATTAAGGATTTCTTCCAAAGACATGAAATCAGGAACAGTCGTATAATCTTGGGCGCGATTGGGGACACTATCAATAAACTCACGGAAGATCTTCTGACCCTTGAAGATCAAAATGACTTCCTTTTCACGAAGTCGTGCACGAACAAAATCGTTGCAGCCATCAAAAGGAGGCCGCCCAACATCATCACTAAAGGGCCGGAGATCAGCGAATGAGTTTCAAATTCTAAGACGTGCTTACCAGTCTAATGTGCATGGAACCGGATGCCAATCACTTGATAATTCTCTGGCACAGTTGCTGGTTTCGCATTTAGAAATTAGAAAGCGGATATCAAAACCTCCAAGCCCAGATAAGAGAAGCTTGGCGACATGTTTCCTTGAGCCTTTGCAGCTTCTTAGATGCTCAGAGAGAAGCCGGAAGACCTGCTCTAACCGAGCACACGCACTGTTGGCGTTCTCAACATTTTCAGAGATTTCGGCGATGTCGTCAGCCTTTTCTTCTATGTCGTCTTCGGTTGATATCAAGTCTTTGTCGTCAGCCCTTGAAGTTGGCCAGATCCGTTCGATGCTCTTCCTCAGGAGCTCGCTTGACAGCATGATAGTTCGCAACTGGTCCCATTCTGGAGATCTTATTATGACTGAAGTAGCCGATATTTCTGATTCTTTGCCTGAGGTTTCGGAACCGGCAGGAATATTAGTCGGCTCCGACGGACGGTATTGAGCCAGGATGCTCACGAGAGCATCGACATTAGGGTGACTGGAGATATGATCTTGCCCTTTCTCAATGACTATCCCAAGTTGCAGTATAAGTTTCTCCAAAAGGGAATGTTGGATCAATTCGTCAAGATGGTCAAGCAGAGCCAAAAGGCGATTATTGAGCTTTCTAAAGTTGATTTTCTCAAGATTTCGGAGCGTTGATACTGTTTGTGGGTCGGAAAGTTTGGGAAGGCTGCGTTGCAGTAGATCTAGCTCGCCTCTGAGGAGGCAGCTTGTGTCTAAAGAGCAGGAAAACACAGGAACCACATTTTCAGCCTTTGTGAGATATTTCTCGAAGTCTTTTATGAGCTCCACGCCACCAACGCCATGGATTGGGGAATTAAGGTCCCGGGCCATGAGTGACTAAGGGGATAATCGCCAGATGTAGCGACATCAATGTGGAGGGGGCGATTTAGTGAAATGGTTGATGTATCAGCACGTTTCGTACTGTTGAACATATAATACCTCTTGGAATTGATGTCACAAACAGAATATGAAAATGAGGGGCTTCTTGGCCTGCCACGTTGGCCGGGGCCGTGTTGGTCAACTCTGCATACTGTAGATCTCTGCACGAACTACCGCATAATTTACAGTGCGGGAGGCCTCAATTCCTGATCAGCGACGACTGCACTTTCGTTCTATTGGCCACTCAATTCCTCTTGTCTCACCCGCATTGCGGCATTTTATCGATTATTGAAAGCGGGGATGGTATTGAATTTTCACTGAACGTTCTATGATTCTCACGGCGTTGAATTTCATTAAAACACCGAGAATCCGACGTGACAATGGAAGAATTGAATATCTACGAAGCCAAACAGCGGTGTTTCAATCTTATATCCCACTGTAAAGACCATGGAAGCCCGAAATTTGCTGCAGACGTCCATGGCCTAGAGCAAACGCTACTGTTCTGGGCGAAGCACTCCAGCGTCGATTCTCGCGTGGGCATGTCCCTCGATGATCGTCTAGAGGCTCATCAAGATCTAAGGGCTACATTTGTAGGTCTTCTCAAAATAATAGAAACGAGAATGCAAGAAGGTAGGTAAAGTCTTCCCCAGCTCGACATTGACTTATTCTTGTTGGCATTATCCTTTCCAGATGATCAGATTCACCCGAGTGCGCCTGAGACAGCGACAACCCATGACTTCGATCTAGACGAGGATCTTGACCCCGAGGAGTTATTAATCGTGCAGAAATGGAAGAGATATAATGGAAATGCGTGGGAATCTATCGGTGCGGCGGTCGATTTGCTCCTCGAACTTACAGCCATGGTTCGCAAATCAACTGTCTCAGCCGGAGACTCCAGTTTGCACGCAACCTTTCAACGAACAGACGACTACTTCTCAGATTACGCGAAGACTCTGACTAGAAGATGGTTTCAGGACGCGAGAAAGTCATTAACAGATCAGCTCGGAGAAGCCATCTTCATCAGACGCCGGCACATATTATACAGGATGAAGCATGAAGAAAAGATCATCTATCCTCGCAGTGGCGCTGGAACTAGTACTTCGATCAAGTCAACTGAGCCCGTAACTGTTCAGGCTGTAACAGCGGGTGTCTTCCCAGAGACTAAACCAAGGCCAACTACAACTACCTCAGTCTTGGGAGCATTAGCTCCGTCAAGTACCAACGTCTCTGAATTCCAGAGGGAAAGGTTTAAACGCCAACAAGGGAGACACGGAGCCTTATCTGGAATTTCTGAGGGGTCCATTTCCACCACGGAGACAAGCTTCTCATACATGTATCCTGAGCCTCCAAAACTGGGCAATGAACGTTACACTACATGCCCATATTGCTTGATGATTCTTAATTCCAATGACTTGAATGAGGGGGCATGGAGGTTAGATATTTCTTCAAATTCGAAGTCGAGTATCGATCGTTATGTTAATGTTTATTTAGGAAGCATCTTCATGGAGACCTTCGACCATATGTATGCATATCAGAAAAGTGTCAAAGTCCGATGCGACTATTCGCGAGTTCCGACAAATGGTTGAATCACATGGAGGAGTTTCACGGAGAAGACTGGGTACAGAAGGTCCACATGACAACTTGGTATTGTGATAGAGACCACGAAATTGTCGAGTTCAGGAGCGAAGATGACTTCAAAATCCACCTTGCTGCAGAACACGAATCGTTGAGCGACGCTCTTAAGGGTGCAGTAGTACAGCGAAACTGGGGCATCGGTTACAGAGAACAATATGTTTGTCCTTTGTGCGAGTCTATGCCTACCGAAATCCATCCGCGATTAAACCCCGGGGACAAGGCATCGCTTCTTATGAAGCACATTGGCAATCACTTGAAGGCTCTCTCTTTGTTCTCCTTACCCTCATTGGAAATTGGCCCTGCTGAGGCTATTGGCCAACCTAGTTCAAGTGCTCAACTTCCCACCGATTACGGCACCAGGGCTAAGTCCCATGAGGATGTTCAACCTGAGCGCCGACCCCTGGACGACACTGAAAGTATACTGACCTTCGATGAAGACCCTTACAAACACCAAGAGGGTACAGAGTTCGAAAACGTGATCCTAAAGGAGAATGCATTTGATGATGAATGGGGGTTTGCCCAGCCAGAACAAAAAGCCATGAAAAACGATGACAGCGCGCAGACATCATCTACAGGGGAATTTGACGAGAAAGAGGAAACAGAATTGTCCTTGACTAATCCAGCTCAACGCGACAGACTTGTCACCATGACTGAACTATTGGAGATCGAATTTCGTCAGTGGGTAGTGAACAACGCCAGGATTGGTATCAACGGCCTCTACCAAGACAAGAAGTACGTATCTGGCACCCAACTCGAAAACTACTGGTCTCCGACAACCCTGTACGAAATCATCAGCTCTATCGATCCCCCACTCGCAGTGCCAGTTGATACAATCAGACAGATGTATCTTCGGATATTTTCTATCCTAGTATTCGTTGGAAGATCAGAGAATATTAGCCTCTTCTCAGAGCGGGGAATCAACGACAGCAACCTACCTTTAGGACCGAACCATCTCCTTCCTGAGTTGTATGGCTATCTGGATGAGTTTCTGGACCAACAATGGCAATTTTGCCCATGGGCGTTTCCCAAACTGGAAAGCGACGAGCAACAGCTACCAACGCGGCAGATATTACCTATTCGATTCTTGGGCCTACTAACGAGAAGAGGCTGGAGTTCACAGGGAGCACGGATACATGTAGTCAATATAGATCACGATTATTGTGAATCAATTCCGCGAGTCAGTATCAATTGCCAAAGTATTGTTATTTCACTTGATCAATTGCTTACAATTAATAGGAAGTTGTTTTCAAGATCTATAAAGGCGTTGATACAAAACAACTCTACAGCAGGGAAGCCGAAGTGTACACGAGACTTAGAAGATTCAACGACATTAGCATTACTAAGTGCTATGGCTGCTTTGAATATCTGGATACTAACAAGCGAATTATCATCCTAGAATATAGCCGTGAAGGCTCTCTACTTGACTTCTTTAAGAAGACACCCCCACATAATGCTAGCAATATAGAATTACTTTGGGAGCGCTTATTGGACCTATTAGATGGCCTTTGTGCGCTTCATAATCCAGACACATATGATTCTAGATTCTTTTGTTGGTATGTTTACGATGCAGTCCCTTCGTTCTTCTCTACTACAGCACTAACCTTTGATAAGGATCCACAACAATATCCAGCCAGCGAATATCTTGGTGTTTCAAGGAGAGAGTAAATTTACCTATGATGTCTCATTTAAGCTTGCGGACTTTGGCTTGGCTGAAATTGTGACAACAAATGGTGGCAAGAGCTTCAATGTGCCTATAGGTAATGAAGGGAATCGAATGTATTGTGGGTGCTCTTTCTGTCACACCTCTCCAAAATTCGACTAACACAATATTCTACCGAAGCGGCCCCTGAGTCTTACGAAATCAGACCTCGCCTCGACCCTATCGCGGACCTATGGTCACTCGGGGCTGTTTACAGCGACTTTCTTGCCTGGTCTATAGGAGGGAGGGAGTGTCAAGAGAGATATCGTATGAAGAGACAGGATGCAATTACAAAGCTCCCTCGCATCCTAGGAGCTAGTTTCAATGCATGCTTCCATGACGGACGCAAAATACTTCCCGAAGTTGGAGAATTTCATGAGGGGATTCTCAGAGACAAAGTTGATGGCGATTTAGTCTCCGCTTGCATGAGTGAGTTCATTCTTAAGTTCATGATGGTGGAACCTGCCTCACGATTGATGGCGATGGAAGCCAAATTTCATGCTATAAAGATGATCAACGACGCGAAGTCAGGTTCTATGACGAAGCAGCCAACAACTCCTGTAATCCCCCATCCTGTAAGCAGCAGGCTGAGCTCTTACAGTGATGAGAGAAAAGTATCAGTTTGGGAGGTTTACGAGACACTGAAGACAAAGAGCAAATGGAAAATCTTTATGAGACCTCAAAGCCAACCATCCGATGTTGGGATGAGTCTTCCAGGTATGCAGAACGCTCGGAACCAAATTAATCGTCATGGTGGACGATATCAAGTATGTGCAACCACATCCATTAACTATCGGTAGGCTGACATAGGACACGCACTACTTAGGTTCTCGTAATTGATGATTATGAGTCTATGAGAGAGCATAAGAGAAAAGCTGCAGAGACCGCCAGAGTTGTCAGTTACTCAGTCAAAGTGTCTGACAAGGATAGTATCGATCTTTATTTTGCCTCCGATTCCTGCAACCCGCAAAAGTGCCAAAAGAGTTCGGATGTTGAGGCCAAGATCAATAATAAAGCAACAGTAAGTGGATGGTGTGACATGAAGAAGTGTTTGAGAGACGTGATGGACCACGTCAAGGCAAATGGAATGAAACCGACTAGCATCTACATCTTCACTGATGGGATATGGGGTCCAGAACATAATACTGGCGTGGAAGAGGTCATTCATGAATCTATCCAGCTCTTGATCGAGAAAAAGGCAAAGCCGGCAGACCTCATGTTCCAATTCATTCAGTTTGGTCGTGATCCTCAAGGGTCGAAGCGGCTGAAGCTTCTCGACGACGATTGGAAAAGTATGTACAGAGGGGTAGAATAGTAAGTACGGTGTTTACTTGTCAGAGTTATTAAGATCTAACAAATGTGCTCAGCGACATTGTCGATACCAAACACTGCGACGACCACGTTCCTGAGATTATTATAGGCAGTATTTCTAAGTATAATGATGATGGCGACCAAGGGAAATCTAAATGAAATAGGATTCAGAGATTGAAATACCCTCTTTGAAAATAATGTCAAGCCCTTAAAAAAATATTAAAAACATAAGCCACGTTCTAATTTTTTTCATTTTCAAGAAATTGTAAAAATAATGTTATTGATCCCATAGCTATGACATTCCAATAGATCCTTGGACGGGTTTAATATACCCAAGCTGTTATATCCGCTGACCCGATCCTACTGGCTCAAGCCTTACTCCACTATGGAAAACTGGGGCCATCACGAATCTGGAGACTTGTCATTCTCCTCCTCTTTAGATCTAGCGTTCACTTGATTTCCGACTTCCATTCAGCTTTCACGGAGCTACAGTAAGGCTGTTCTTCCCAGCCTGTGTCTAAGTTCAGCGCAAATCTGCATGGGTCCACCACGCACAAATTCAAATGGATGTCACAACTGTCGACGAATGAGGTTCCGTTGCGATGGATCAGTCCCCTCTTGTCGGAAGTGCATATCACTGAGCAAAGAATGCCTTGGATATGGTACACTGTGGAGATGGACGGACTCTGTCGCCAGTCGCGGGAAGCTGTCTGGCAAAAAGATACCCTTACAGGACCCGGATCATCAATCATCAAGCCTGACAGACGCAGATGCAAGGAGTCTGACAGTAACCAATGCCAATAAGGGCAAAAGCAGCAATTATGTTCCAGATGTGGATCTCGATGATACTATACAACTTTCCGGCAACTTGACTGACCCTTTGTTCAGCGACATGAGCTCAAGCGATCGTTATTATTTAACATACTGTTTGTCATCCCCGTTGGTCTTTCTATGCTGTTTGCTGACTACGAATAACCAGTTGCCAATGGCCTTTGTCCTCAGCTGGTAGCGATAGACATACCAGGCCACAATCCGTTCCCAAAATTGTTGCCAATGGGATTCTGCAGCCCCGTCCTGCAATACACCATGATCACAGCCGCAGCTCTACATATGTCCAATGTTCTAAGACCAGATACCGACAAGTCGCTGGTAACACCAAATCACGCCAGTAACTGGAATCCATCTCGAAAATCTATGCTTGATGCATTGGCGGCTAAACAAAGGGCGCTGTATCTTCTCCGCATGGCATTTCAGGACCTGGATACCCATGGTCGTGATATGGTCTTGACAGCTGCGATGCTTCTCGTGACCGCTGATATGATCGACTCGGGGAAACATGGCTCCAAGGCACATCTCGACGGAATCGGCTGGTTGCTCAATTATGCTCAGCCGGCTACCAGCGTGGGCGAGATGCTCAAGGACTTTGTCATATCAGATTGCTACATGTAGGCCTGATGCTTGTTGCTCCAAATGACGGGAAGTTAACTGATTTGCCAGCTTTTATGTATTCGCTTTGACATTCATGGACCAGATTCCGCAGTCTTCTCTTGCACTCAACGCAACAATCGCGTCGTCTGCTATTCACTATGCCGCCCGGAACAGCTTTATTTGCTGCCCTGCTGAGATCCTCCAGATTCTGTGGTCCACTGCAATAATCTTGCAGTGGCGGTCAGCAAACAGCGATGGTGTGGATGGAATGGCTGCGAAAGGTCTTGAATTATTCATGGACGCCATGACATTCAACGTTGAAACTTGGTCTCGGGATATCCAGCAAGTGCCTCTTGGTCGGCAGGTCACTGATATCTCAAGTCGGATACACACTGGATATACACATCAAATGGCATGCTGTCTATACATTATGTACGCTATTCCATCTGTAAAAAGCTTTCTACCGGAGAATACGGAGCAGGATCTCGAGCAAGGGCTTATCTTTCATCTCCGCCACATCACTGACGAGGACCCCAACTTCAAGACATCCTTTTGGCCAACGTTCATCGCTGGAGCTCAAACAAGTGATCCCAGTCAGCAGGCGTGGATAATGGATAGAATGAAAAGGCAGTCGCGTTTGTTCCCATGGGGCTTTTTGTATACGGCGATGGAAACGCTTGAGCTCATCTGGAGGCAGCGGGCCAATACTCCTGATGGGCTGAACTGGTTGGAGATTCTGAGAAGTCCCGAAGTAAGCTTTCTGATAGTGTAGGTAGGCACTTGGTAGGGTCTCAGAGGACTAGGTCTCTGGGACCCTAGTCACGAGCTCATTGTGGTGTAAATAGCAGTTTGCGACATGTATAATTGATTTGTTGTTAACTTCTCACAAAAGGCATGTCTTTAATTGAACTTGTTAAGATGTAACAAAAGCATGTAACATTCTAAGATCTCTTTTAATAAAATACAGACTTTACAAGACTAGTCTATAGGCGACTTGAGATTGATCGACCGCTTGCAGCAGATTTCGCAGCCCCTTTCCCAGCCTTGGCTCCGAAAACAGCACCTGAAGTCAGGCCACTTCCACCAGGGTAATTCGAGTAAAACAAGCCTCCCACCATCTCTCCCGCAACATAGACGTTTGGCACCGGACTACCAGTTGAACCATGGATCAACTGTGCAGTTTGGGGATCAACCTTGACACCACCAAAGGTGAAGGTGACGCCGCAGGTGACCTTGACTGCCACATAAGGTCCCTTGTCCAAAGGCAGAGCCCAGTTGGACTTGGCCAACGCAAGCTTCTTCGTGGAAGACTGCGTTGATAGTCCATCTCGGATGGCGGGATCCCACTTGACGTTGGGGTTCTCGCGACGGTGAGCATAAACCGCGTCGTTGTACTTTCGGACAGTCTCAATAAAGGTAGCCTTATTTCGAAGACCACGTTCGGCACACTTATCAGCCAGTTCCTCCAGAGTATTAGCAGTGATACGCTCAACGCGTTCCTCGCGATACTCTTCTCCCCGTAGCCAGCCGCTTGTTCTAGAGTCCCAGACCTGGAAAGCGAGGTGCTCCGGTTGTTGAAGAATGGCACGACCAAATTTGGCATAGGTGTAGTTTCGAAGATCAACGCCTTCGTCAACGAATCTCTCGCCGTCAACGTTGAGCATGAGGCCGAGAGGGTATCCCGACTTGGTGTACTCGTTGGAAGCTTCTCGATCACCCGTGTTGGGGTTAGCATTGGCGTCCCAAGCAACAGAGTGGCAGCCAGACCAGTTGCCCACAGCCTGCGCGCCAAGCTGTTGAATGGCCAGTCCCAAAACATCGCCAGTGTTGTAAGGTGTACCTCGAACCATGGCCAAGTCCCAGCCAGGTCCGAGGAACTGACTTCGCATCTGAGGATTCGACTCGAAACCACCAGCAGCTAAGATGACAGCACCAGCGTTCAATGTACGTTTGACGCCATTGAGGGACACTTGGACGTCATAGCCATCATCAGAGGAGTGCTTCTTCAATCCCGTAAGGCCAGTTGACCACGAAACTTGAACATTGTGCCTCTTGATGGCAGCAAGATAGTCCTGAATGAGACCCTTGCCTCCATCCTCGGTCTTGATGCACATGCCGCCCCAGAACTTGATCCTCCCATCAACCTCATATGCTTGCCTGTTGAAGGATAGTTGGAATCGTATTCCATTCGCAGCAAGCCACTTGATGGTAGCATTGGAGTTTTGGATGAGGCTCTTTGAGAGTTCAGGGTCTGAGCGGCCCATGCAGACTCTGTCCATATCATTTTGAAAGTCTTTCTCGGTGTAAGGAGCGAGATCGATTTTCTCCGCTTGTTCCCGGGAGACGTTGTTGACAATTGGCAGGACATCTTGAAGTCCGCCATGGGCAATTCGATAAGCGCCAGCAGTGAAATAGGAGTTTCCACCGACCCAGTTTTCGGGGCACTTGTCGATAAGGAGGACACTTCCTGCGCCGTTCTGAGCTGCTGAGAGGGCTGCTGCAAACCCGGCATTGCCACTGCCTACAACAAGGACATCGACTTGCTTTGGAAGACTCATGGTAATGTGAGGGGTGATTTTACTAGGAATTGGGATAAATAAGATATCCAGAGGGTGATGTGTAATTAGAAAGATGATAAATTATGGAATATGGTGATCTGAAGAGTTTATATAATTATATCAATGCCTTAAAAAATGATGTTGTCGCGATTACGCCACTCAAGACGCGGGGACTCATCCTCCGAACTGACGATCAAGCCACTGTGGAACTGTTTTCAATTGGTCCCATTCTCGCAGCATGTGGCTGATTGTGGAGAAAGGAACAGACAACCCGGAGACTGATTCTCCGAGTGATGGCTCGGTTACTTCGGTAAAGACAAGACTCCACATTCCGTTCGGAGCTTTCTTCTCCGGCCTACGAACCTCAGGTACTGTTTGAAGCAATTCTGCAACTCCGCGTCCAAGATGGGCCCATCTGCAACAATCTTATCATATCAATCATATCATTTATTCTCCACTATTTCGCAAGACCCTGCCTCATGTCTTCTCAGGGCAATGGCGTGATAATGGTCGCTGACGATGGACCCAGTCAACGACCACCCAAGTCGTTGGCAAAAGCATGTCTGGCCTGTCGGATCAAGAAGATCCGTTGTGACGCTGTAAAGCCCGAGTGCGGAAATTGTGCCAGTCAGAAACGCGAATGTATCTATCGGAAAGAAACTCCACGAAAAAGGTACGTCATACTACCTAGAGTTGATGACTGCAAAATTGCAACGGGACCTGGCAGCTCTCAAAGTGTTCCTGTTGACTCTCAAGAGAAGTAGCCCGGAGGAGCGGGAGAAATTACTCGACGCAGCCGTTGATGAAGATGGGGCTGTCAACTTGCTAGACTCTACTGAGCCTGGCCCTCCGGAAGAGGCTTCATCAGGAAAGAACACAAGTCAGCCCATTGATAGAAGTGCTACTACACCAATAGTATCATCAGATGATGAATTAAATATTGCCAACTTCATATCCGTCGATGATGCTGGCACGACAAACAGCTTCGGTCCATCGTCTGCTCTTCACAACCCGGCAAGGAACGATAGGGGAACACCATCATCCCGTCAATCTACAACAACAACAGAGCACGTCAAGAACGAATTAATAGCCAATGCCGCTTTGCAACGGCATCTAGAGCACAGACTCACCAGACACGCAACAATTGCTGGGGAACCAACAGAACTTGCACTCCATCTGCTAAACTTGCACTGGGCTCGTCAGCATCATACTTTTCTGCTGACGTATCGGCCGGCTGTCATGCGAGACTTGGAGTGTTCTGGCCCATACTGCTCTACTTTCATGCTCAATGCCATCTTCGCTTGCTGCAGCAAGTTCTCTCCGCGACCTGACGTTAGGGACGACCCAGATGATGCGTCCAGCGTCGGCTGTCGTTTCTTCAAGCGCTGTGATGAGCTTCTCAGCAGTGACTCTCTTCTCATCAGACCACATATCTCAACAATTGTGGGACTTGTCCTTCTGGGCTCGACGTATAATGCCCGTGGGGAGACGTCAAAAGGCTGGCTGTATACAGGGTACGCCTTACGAATGGTTTATGATCTTGGTCTCCATCTTGATCCAAAGCAGACGACGGAAGATCCTGAAGAGATAGAGATCCGGCGACGGGTTTTCTGGGGCGCTTTTGTCTGCGATAAGCTCCAGAGTCTCTATATGGGTCGTCCAGTGGCTATTAATCTGCGGGACTCACAAGTATCTCGTGATTTCCTTGACTTGTACGAGGAAATGGAGCCATTTTATCCATCAGACTTGGCGACAGGCTCGTCATCCAGACTTGATGAAAATATGGGCGATGCAATTCCGAGACATTCCGTTTCGACTTTCCAGCAATTATGCCTCCTTTCTAAGATAATGACGACAATCATCAATCGCTTCTATGTGGTCGGGGCCACGTTCTTCAATGCTCAGGTCGATCTACAAAAGATTGAGCAGGCCTTACAGCAGTGGCTAGACAAGCTACCGTCGGAGCTAGACTTTCGGCCATGGTTGTCGACGAGCACTGCGGTTCAAACGCCCAACATCATGGTTCTTCACAACGTCTATCACTCTCTTATCATTCTTGTCCATCGACCATTCATCTCAGATGATCATCTTCGATCTACTGCCACGTCGGGACGGTCATGGGAGCAATGTACTGTCGCGGCCAGATGTATCACCAGTATAGCCTCAGTCTACAAGTCAACCTACGGGCTGAATGGAGCTCCTTATGTGCTAGCGTACACGGTGTATGTGGCCTGCACAATCCACGTCCGTAACGCAGCTTCCCAGAGCCAGACGCGTGATCATTTGACGATGCTGAAGTCTAGCCTTGAGTGTCTGGATGAACTATGTACGGCGAACCCTGGTGTTGCCAAACCTGCAAACAGCATCAGGCGCTTGATTGAGGCTAATCACCTGAATTTGGTTACCGGTAGGTCCAATTCTCCCCCGTAATTGCATATATGATATTTACTTTAGTTCAGAAGAACCGCACTCTTGTAGGCAAAACGATATGTCCTTCGACTTGAACATCATTCACAGCTCGTTTTCAATTAATGAATTGTCCAATACGGGATCCGATATGTTTCGCATGGCCGATTTTGAGTATGGTCTGCCAATCGATCCCTTGTTCGGTTGGATAAATGTCTCAACCCCATTGCTGGAAGAAGAGATGCCAGTTTTGAGTAATACTCATCCACTCCATCAAACATAGAAGTAACGGAGAATTCTATTATGAAAAAGTATGAATAAGGTTCTAAACTATCTCCTGGTTACTAATCTACATGGTCTCTCTTGTGCTATCATCTCTCTAAAACTTGCACCGGTCTACCATCCATCTCATTGTATTCCGCGTAGCTGGCCGAAAGCCCCAGCAAAGCAAGGTTGGCCCAACTATACGCATATACATCGTCGCTATAGTAATGCAGCAAAGCGCCGACTTCCACTCAAGATGTTAGGCCCTTTCTGGCCCTAATCTAGAAAAGAATATTTTCGTTCACCAAGTACAGAAAGGAACACCGCCACACCAGACAAGTCGTGCTTCTTAAAGAAAAGCGGGGTTGCAGCTATTGAACCAAGGAGTATAATTCTACTCTATAGCTGGTAACGAATGAATGGGAGCTTGCGGATTTATCGCAGAGACCAGCGCATGAGGCGGCGGGGTGGTTTCCAGCTCGCGCCATTACCGCTACTTCAGAGTAGCTGAGACAACGTTACGCTACAGCTCCTCGTAGTAACTATCGCTGTTGCGTATGGTAACTTGGAGTTCCGGAGAATCTGTTGGTTCAGTGAAATCGTGGTCAATGTAACAGGTGCATCGCTCGTCTGGGGGATTTTGCCACGCTACACAACTTCTAGTTGTGCCGGTGAGGTACACGCCGAGACTCCGATACCGGTCTTATCCTGACAACGAACTGTACCGCGTATTTCCCCCAATCGGAACTTCTGTATTAAAGCTGAGCAAGAAGCAGTATTATCCGCCAAACCGATAGGTAAACCGGTCCGTCAACCAATGGCAAAAAGAAGAGCAGTAACGGCATTGATGAAAGTAGTGGCGAAATTTGGCTCTCAAGGAGAGCGAAAAATAGGCCACTCTAAGAAGTGTAAGGAATGTGAAGTAGTATGTAGGGGAGCAGATTCTAAGTTTTCACAATACAGGAGGACAAAAACCAAGCAAGGCAGCGCCAGGTAGAGGATGAAAACGAGTCACCGCCGAAGAGGGCTCTTCTAAAAAATGCAAAAACTCTTTTTCGGTTTCTTCGCTTACTTTCAAGGATACCTGTAGCTAGTAGGTGTAGTTTATCTGTTACAGATGCCCCATCATTATGGTTCATCGAGATGGCGTTCCTCAGCCTGAAGCACCACTGTTTCCTCTGCATTGTGGCAGCGACTGTGTCTTGAAGGACAAAAACAATGACAAAAGTCTTACTGGTTATAATTTCAACTGTTGCACTGGTGACTCTTTTCCATTTCGCATCGGGTGAGAGCCACATTACAATCCAAGCCATAAATATTTCTTGTATCGGTGTGACGATTGGCCTTAAATAGCGTTTGCTGGATTCTGAGACACATACGCTACTGCTTAAGCTCAATCGGGACTATCAGCTAGCCACGGACCGACCCGATGAATCGCGAAGTGACTAGCACCGTGCCAGTCAATACACTGCCCCTAGCTTTCTTTAAGAATGAGGAGAGACTAGTCTCGGCGCTTAGAAACGCCAGCATCATCTCCTTGTCACATTAAACACACGCATACAGAGGTGAAAGGGATGTTCCAGCAATAGGCCGCGTCCTTGAGACTTTACCTCAACTTTTCCCTTGCCAAGAGGATCATTGCCTCATTTCGATATCCAGCACCAATATCCCACATGACTGGCAAGCTATACTATAAGGGGATCTTTACCTATATATTATTTAAGGGTGCTTACCGTGGACAGCATAGCTAGCAGCTAGATGCATAGAAATAAATCTACTTCAATTGAACTCCTAAGTTAGTGTGTAAAGGGTGAGTAGAGGCTGGCTGAGAACACGCCACTTAGAATGAATTAAGTCAAGACAAACTAACAACGTGGCACCAATAGGTGTTGGAATATTTTCCACTAATCTATAATAAGCGGCTTGATGTACATAATCCTTAGCGCTTTATGCATGTCGAATGATCGAGGTAGCAAGTCCTTCTGCGGAAGAGTCTAAGATTGTCTCTGTTGGCCAGACCCAGTGGGGAAGCTGAACCAGCGGGTATTGGAATCCGTAGATATGCAATATTACACTCCAGCCAGCCACGTTGCCGTCTTTGCAAACGCCACTGTCTTTTCATAATACTTGCCATTACTTATGTCACCGCCAATCGGACATCTTCCTGACCTCCACCATCCGAAACAGTGAGGATCCAGGCCCCCACCAGGAATGAACCATACATGATCATCACCTGTTAGGGCTACACCAGCGCTACTGGGAAGGGGAAAAGACGTCAGGGAGGCAAAAAGCCGCGGTTATCCTTGGGGCTTTAATTGGCATCGAGATCGCTACCACCTCGGTGGTCTTGGTGCTTAGGATTCAGCTGCTGCAGGAATATTTACGTGGCATGTTTGATTGGGAAAAGAAACACAAATCGCTTCTGATTGCCAAATCAGGGAAAGAATCCGGTAGTCTCACAAAATCTACAGGACACATTGATCATCCTATTGGTGATAAGCTGCAGAAGGTATTCAATTGAAGGTTTCATTCCAAGCCATCTTTTGTTGTCTATGTGCTTCTTATCACAGATGCATATTGAAAACAATAATGCTATAAGTAGGTTTGGGAAGTCCAGTCCGGAAATCAACTTTAACTCCTTTTATAATATTAGAAGCATTCTTTCTATTACACCTCTTTACACATCTTTTGCCAAGAAATATGGACGAATACGTCCAAAGTAACTTGAATTGGCTAGAGTCTTCTTGGTGGAAGGACAATGAGCCAGGTAGTGGGTCAGGCTTTCATGTTGGTGGTGAGCCTATTGAAGTTAAAGCTGCCGAGGAGAAAGATACTATCCAGAGAGAACAATGGTTTGAGACTCAGGTTTGTTGTTATTTTTCTCTTGGACTATCGGGGTGGAAGTAATATGAGCCATGGACTGACTGAAGGAATACGTTAGCCACTGGACGCTTCCGCAATCAATCGGATCGACACTCTGCAACTCGTTACCAAGTCCGCAGCCAAAAGCCTTGACGACAAGAAGCTGGACGGTCTGTGGACTTGGTTTGAGCTGAGGATTCGTGGAAAACACGACAGACATCACAGAAAGCTTCCAAAGGGACAGTCTTTAGCCTGGTTCAGTCACTCCAACCCGTTTGGAGATGATAAATGTGAATGGGTAAGCTGCTATGACTCTTGTTTAATGTGAGGCGAGTTTGACATTGACGTTATGGACAGCGCCGGGGTCAAATATTTACGAAGAAAGATGCTGTTCTTGAACACCTGAAGGTAAACTCACTCACAGTTCGGCAGCGCATTGTTAAAATCACGATAGAAGATGCTAATGACGTTGTATGTTGTTCTAGGATGGTGATAGTATCTCGGTCTGGGTAGCGGCTTGTTCTGCATACGCCAACGATGTAGAGGACGGATACCTGCTTCTTGGATCCGGAATCAGGCCTGACGGTGAGGATGGTTACTTACTGTGACAAATGCCCAGCTAAATCTTGTGATTAGCCCACCAGAAGATCAACTTTGACAACTCGAAATCCCAGATTCCCGACATTCACGTCTATGGCCAGAAACGACAAGAATGTCTCATGTTCCCAACCGATGGTCCGTCATCTCAGATGGAAGTCGTCATGGTCGATAGCGGTGTTGACCTGCTCGTCCGGCTCCTCAGCCAGAACGAAAATGACTGGACCGTGAAAGGGCAATCTGCACAAGGCAATAATTTTATTGGATTACATTCAGTCATGCAACTTGACAAGATTGAGGGCAAAGATAAGAAAGTATCTTTCCAAGTTTCGAAACAGATTGCTGTCGCGCAAAAGCCAATGGTGGATAGCCAGAGTCCACTTCCTGCCTTGGTCAAATCGACTGACCCAAGAGTCATGGTCTGGGATGATTGGCAAGGCGGGAAGACAGTTGGCCTAGCACAAGACGTTAAGTCCAAGGCAAAGGTGCTTATCTATCAGATGCATGCACCTCTTTCTGAAGGACGATACTGGGAAAAAGCCAAGGCTCTCGCCATGGAAAACACATTCGTCGTTGTCGACGCAAACGATCTTCGCGATCGTGGATTCCGCATTTCTCGTGGTATATCGTGGGATAAGACAATGGAAGACTTTCAGAATAGTGTTAACGCTATTATTGCTGATCTGTTGCTACCATGCAATATACACTTGATTGTCCGCTTTGGCTATGAAGGTGTTGCTTGGGTGCAGCCAGGATCTAAAGCTGCAGAAGAGGTCAAAAACGCGGCTTCCAAAGCTCAGGAAGATGCAAAAAATAGTAAAATGGCAAAAGAAGCACAACCAACCAAAGAGGAACCTCAAGAAGCGACAGGGGAAGCTGAAAAGGCCGAGGCGGGGGCACAAGAAGCTGCAGAGAAAGCTCCAGTGAGGAAGGAAGCTGCAGAGAAAGCTCCAGTGGCGAAGGAAGCTGGAGAGTCCGAAGCGACAGATCTTCTGGAAAAGGAGGCTCAAGCCGCCAGAAAGAATTACGCCGCACAGAAAGCTCGGGCAGCAAGGAAAGCTCAGGATGAAAGTGAAGCCCAAGCCGCAGCGGATGCCAAAGCCGTGAGGGAAAGGATTGCCAAACTTTCAGATAAAGCTCCATTCATCAGTCACCTTGTTCCAGATATGGCAGAAGATGATCTTCTCCGGCGTCACAATGGACGTATGCCAGGCATTGAAATGGCCTTTGTCGCCGGGCTAGCAGCATTTTTGGTCACAGAACCGGATGGGTCCCTCGAGAATCTGGGTCCTACACAGGTGGGCGGGGCTGTGAAGCGAGCAATTATTTGGTCACATCGATTTGCATCTGCTGGGTTCTGCAAAGATTCCAGCGGTGTCTTGAACTATCCCGAGGCCAGGAGCATCAACAACGACCAGATTCCTAAGCCTAATGTCATTTACGCCGATAGCTGTGGGTTCAAGGATGGCAAGTGGTCTCTCTTCAACCAGGTAGAGAGCTGGCAGATGGAGGTTGCTGTGGAGACAGTCAAGACAGGAACTACACTCATAGAAAATACCGTTCCTACTGCTCGATACGGCGATTTAAAGACAGCAGACCGAGTGGAGATTGAGGGTTTCCGATCTACGGCTGCTGTGATCCATGAGTATCTCCATGGTAAAGCATCAAGGCCATTGTCGATTGCAGTGTTTGGTCAGCCAGGTGCCGGAAAGTCCTTCGGGGTGAAGGAAGTCATCAAGACCGTTCTCAGCAGCTTTGGCAAGGGTCTCAAGAAGGACTGGAAGCCAATTGAGGCTAATCTTTCTCAGTTCAAGGATCAGTCGGACTTGTCAGGCATCTTTGATGACGTCAGAGATATGATCATATCCGGTGATATTCCAGCGGTGCTTTTTGACGAGTTTGATTCTGCCTTAGACAAGGCACTCGGCTGGCTAAAGTATTTCTTGGCTCCTATGCAGGATGGGAAGTATCTTCAATCCGGCTCCGTTCGATCTTTGGGGCGAGCCATTTTTGTCTTCATAGGCGGAACATCAAGCACCTTTGAGGACTTCACTGGAGAGAGCATGAACAGTAAGAAGGCTGATGAAAGTCAGAGTCAAGCCAATGGCGCACAGGACTTGCAGCAGAAACAAAAACGGGCAATCAAAGACAAACAAGCCAAGAAGCCCGACTTTATAAGCAGACTCAGCGCCCACATCAATGTTGCAGGCCCAAACAAGAGCGACAACGACAAGGGTGACGAAATGTGGATCATGCGACGAGCGATGCTACTGCGAAGCATGCTAGAGAGACGTCTCGGGACCAAGGATAAAGCTGATAAGTCCATCAGCGTGGACGAGACTCTTCTTACGGCGCTATTGAAGCATGAGAAGATTCCCCATGGCAGTCGTTCAATGGAGCTTCTTTTACAAATGAGCAGGCTTTCCGAAGGGCAGAGGTTTGACCTTTCCGCATTACCATCAGACAACCAACTCGGCATGCATGTGGAGCTTGGAGAGTTCCAGGGTGATTTGACAACGCCATGTTTCGAGCAAGATTTTCGTCCCATTGATACGGTGCTCTACAACAGGCAGATGTGGTGTACCTGGGAGGCGAAAAAGATTGCAGCGAAAACTAAGGCCCAGCCTGTGGCATCTGACAAGATATCTGCGCCTCAGGGAAAGGAACAGTTGGATGGTAGTGGGGAAGGATCCGGTGCAGGCCAATCTGTTCTAAACCTTGATGCATAATTAAGTGTTTTGGGTATATTTATACACATGTAAGCTAAAAATTGTTATATTTTCTACTTCCTTTATTAGTTATTAGGTTTTCGAGACTACTATTATCAACATATATAAATACTCCAACTAATGTGTTATAAAAGCTCAAAATACTAAGTATGTAAGTTGACAATCTACTAGGAATAAGCCAGCCAGCCATGCCAAGCATTCCTGACCCGTTCTGCCTTTGAGACAGAGATGTATGCCGAATTGGCAAGTCTGTCTTGTAGTTCCTTGAACTTGGCTGTAGGAGCCCCCTTATCGAAAAGAATATCCAATTCCAAGTACGATAGCTTCTTTGTTTCAGGGAGCCGAAAGTAGCACCATATCAGACAAAGGAAAGATGTAGCAGCATACACCAGACAAGACTTACCACCCAGGTCCCATGCAGATGGGTTCAATAGCTGAGGCGCGACGAAATTATTAATCATAGTGAATATGTTATAAACAATCCTTGCGAGGGCAATGGTCTTGATCCGAAGTCGTGTTGAAGGTATCTCGGCCACGATGACATAGCAAGCCGGACCAATGGACATGTTGTAAGTAAAGGTCATCAGGATTATCAAGGACCCAAGCGCCCAATTGAGCGATGAGTGGTCGGCCAAGACGATTGACAAGATACCGCCTGTAGTGAGAATAAGCAACGCAGCCACCAAGCCGGCTAGGTAGAGCTTTCGCCGTCCGATTGTCGAAAGTAAGATCCACGATATCATACCGCCTAGAATTCCGAGACCATACATTCCTGTAGCTAGAGTGAATGACTTGGAGGACTCGAAACCTGCTTGTTCTAGGAAGTATGGGGCGTATCCAGTTAATGTGGCGCCGCATAGAGCTTGACAAGACCAGGTCATGCAGCACACTTCGGTCCTGCGGCGGTTGCAGCCTCTGAAGAGATCTAGGAAGCTCGAACCCCCATATCCTAGTTTCTTCTCTGTTGAATCAACATGCTGCATGATAGCGATTGTATCCTCGATGTCTATATGTTTGTTGCTCGTGAGTCTCTGCAGTGAATGTCTAGCTTCTGCTAGTCTTTCATGTCGGATTAACCACCCTGGAGTCAACAAATAAGTAGATGGACAGCAATGCATCTCAACTAGGAGAGTCTTACAAGGACTTTCAGGAGCGAAGTAGATAAGAAACAGCAGTGGGACCGCCCATGCCCATTGCAGGGCAAATGGTAGGCGATACGACCAATCTGACGTATTCTTGAGAAGTGCTCGCAGTATTCCAGTGCCCATGAGCTGGCCAATAAGCCAGCACATATTGACATTACTGAGTATGGCGGCGCGGATGACTGAGGGTACTACTTCAGCCGCATACGTCGCTGCTAAAGTTTGAATCACACCCCACGACAAGCCTTCGGAAGACCCGTTAGTTTTTCAGATAATCGTGTATGCATAGTGCATGGGGTTGATGGGCGGGGGTGGTCTTACCACAGAGAGCTTGGGAGGCAAGCAGTAGGGCGATGTTGTGTGCGAAGAAAGCTGGGAATACTGCGAGACACATCCACAAAAGTGCGACAATCATCATCTTGCGGTATCCAATCACATATGAGATATAACCATGGGTAAGAAGGCCTATAATCTCGCAACCGACGGCCGCATTTTGAAGTCCCATTTGCCATAATGGCGAAATCTCATAGTCTTGCTCCCCAGCAGAGCCAGTAAGTGGCAGCTTGGGTTCTCCGTACCTACGCCTGAACGACGGAAAGGCAAGGAAGCCCGAGATGAGTGACTTATCGTATGCCTCCATGACAACAGTAAGGAACAGGAGAAAAGACCACATAATCGCCTTGGGGAAGTGTCGGCAGCAGCTAAGCAGAGTCATCTCTTTCTCGCTTGCCAAGCCGCGATGGATACGTGCGCCGACACCGCCCGAGCTTGTCGATCGGCGGGGGAGCCACATTGGACTGTCAAGGGCGGTGGGATAAGCATGTGAGGGCTGGCGAGCAAGATCTTCCAAGGGAGTTTCGTCGACACCAGATTCGTGATGAGAAGCAGCTCCCTTGGAAGTCATGGGTATGAGAACAACTTCATCTTTGCTGGGATTGGCATTTGTCCCAAACATTGTCTCAGGAAATCAGAAAGCGGGGTATAAAAAGACAAAGATGCATCAGGGACAGGCATGTAGCGTTACATGGTCCACCTCGTACTGGAAAACGCATGGTGTTATATAAGTCCTCTCAAACTTGGCAGGATTTGACTTTAGACCTGATACAGGCATTACCGGAAACTATAGTTCGTTCCCCGGTGTCATTTCCCCAGATTCCCCCTCACTTTTGCAGGAATTAGACGGCGGATGGGCATCACATGTCTGGGGAAATCGAGGTGAGACGGTTGATTGGGTCGCTGGTCCTGCGTAGAAGTCTATGATGTCCTTGATGCCGTTTGTGGCGGCCAGCTGAACCACCAATTAGGTATGGCGTCATTCCTTTGAGGTATAGCCCACAGACTAACATGTACGTGGCTGGCTGATTTATCGGTCCGATAACTCGATGTGCGTCTAGGGTAAGGATCCTTCGGTTCTTCCAGCCAAATGATAATGAACTTAATTCACCTCCTTTGCGAGGGATAATTGTGTGCTTGTCATAGAAAATACGAGGCATTCTGATACTATGATCCGAGAAGGACTACTTCTGTATATACATCCCCTCTCCCCAAAAAGACTAGACCACAAATCTTACATGCCTGCTTACTTATTGATTGGTGTTCTTGAGTCGTGCAGCCCTTACAATTCAATTGCCCCTGAGCTAGTGGCTTGATGAATAGCATGACACAGGCCGTTCGATGTCAGCACAGGGATGGACAGGTCGGGGTTGAGTGGTGAAAGTTCCTTGATGAATCGCGGGAATTACACTTAGTTTTCGCAATCACCCGGTACAGTCGGTAATATCGGGGTTTGAGGAAATTAGCAAGAAATCATAAAATTCAGGTTCGGGAACTCTAAAATCTATCTACTACATATTTATCATGAACGAAGTTGTCGCTCATTGTAGACCTCGGCGAGGATACGATCCTTCTTGGCAATACCTGCCACTCCAGTCCGATCCTTGAAAACGCTGTCCATTTCCTCAAGAGACTTGCCGTTAGTCTCAGGCACACTAAACCAGACCCAGGCGAAGGATAGAAGACAGAAGACGGCAAAGAAGACGTAGGCACCGAACCCTGTCTCGCGGACAAGAGGTGGCGTAATGAGACCAATGATGAAGTTGTTGATCCAGTCTAAAGGGGTTAGTGGCTTGGCACTTGATAGAGACGAGGAACCTACTTGAACAGGTGGAGATTGCCACGCCCTTTGCTCTGAGAGATGATGGAAAGACTTCTGCTGGCATGGCCCAGGGAACGGGGCCCCAAGATGCACCAAAAGCAAGCATGTAAAATAGAAGAAAGGCGACACTTGTCCAGCCTTCGGCAGTATGGCTGGGCCAATCATTTGAGAACTTGCCCACCAAGACAGCTATGATAAGATGCGGCATAAACATCAGGAAGCTACCCCAGAGGAGGATGCCCCGGCGGCCGAAGCGATCCATGGTCCATAAGCTTGACAGAACACCAATCAACTGCGTCACGTTGAGGACGCCCGACATAATGAGTTGCATGTCAAAGTCGAGGCCCATGGTTCCGAACAGCGTTGGTGAATAATAAATCAGAGCGTTGATTCCAGTGAACTGCTGGAAGAACATGAGGCCTGCACCAACAAGAGTTCGACGCCTGCAGCCAGACTCGAAGCAATCTCCCCAGCTGACAAACTCAAGTCGCATCTTTCCAACCACATCTGTACTTTGAGTGAGATCAGGATGTCGTTCGCGGAGAACACTTGCTTGGAATCGGGCCTCGGCGATAATGTCCATCCATTCGCGTTGGACTCGGAGGTCTGATTCGGGAAGGGCGCGAAGCTTGGCGAGGCTAGACAAGGCTTCAGCCTCGCGATCCTTGGAAGCGAGCCAGCGAGGGGAATATGGTAGGAAAATAGCGCCGAATCCCAATAGCAGGCCGGGGAGGATTTGAAGGAGGAACGGAAGTTGCCAAGACCATTGGCTGGGAATCCCCTAGGAGTGGATGAGTATATAGCGTGGCGCGAGGAACAGAAGTTAGTTTACCTTAGTCCCGTAGGTTATCCAGAATGCAACAACAATTCCTATAACAATCGAAAGTTCTTCAAAGACGAGTAAAGCACCCCGGATCTCAGGTGGAGAAATCTCTGCAATGTAGAGAGGCACCACCATGGATAGTCTAACCGATATTTGGTCAATGTCACGTATTATGGAATGCTGGATGAACAGATTCAAAAGCTGAACTTACTGTCCAATACCAATGCCACCAATGAAGCGTCCTACAACCAGCATGGCATAGTTGATAGCAGCGGTCTGGAGAGTAGATCCGATCGTAAATACCACAACAGCAACCATCAGCGAACGCTTTCTGGATATCCAGTCAGAAATCCAACCCTGGTTGATGGCACCTATGAATGCCCCGAGCGTGATCATGGCGGTCATGAGGCCCTTTTTGAAGCCTGCGCCAGGAGCATCGTCCGAGACTTCGGGGAATCGATCGAGAAAATGATCCATTACAAGCGTCACTGAAATGACGCCTTGATCATAGCCAAAGAGAAGGCCACCGATCGCCGAAAAGGCAGCACAGGCAGCGACGTAAGGAGATGAGAAGAGACCGCGGAAGCCTAGTTTGTCAGCTTACCGAAGATCAAGTAATCACAACGTATGTCGTCACAATCATATTCAAAACACAGGAGGGAATGTTAACTTACCGGAAGGGCCATATGGCTCCAAGGAACTGTTGATCCCAATATGCTCCACAGTAGTTGCACCGCACTCGTCAAGCTTGTCCTTGACGGGATCGAGTTGCTTGTCCATTTTGAGAAGTGTTATAAGTAGATTCTGAATGTAGATGAGCATGGATAATCTCTGGTAATATTTGAGGGCGAGAACCTGATCTATTATAGCCCAAAATCTCGGTCTACTCTGCGACTTGCCATTGACAATAGATGACCAATGAATGGAGGCGGGTTGCTTTCGATCTCGGCAGCGACATGGATTAAACACGGGGTAGTTTGCGGGGAAGCGCGAGGCAGGGTTTGTAGAGTTTTGGGGTAATAATGGGACAAGTCTGTTCCAACAAGCATTAAGCAATGACCGGGGCATGGGCTCCATTACTTTGGTGGTTAACCCTGTTTAGGTTAGACCATCGGACCGTTTCACCTCAAAATCTAGGAACGGAGCATAGCCCCGACTGTTCGGCTTTTTTTGCCTTTGGAACAAGGTCATATAATCGGGGCAACCTGCCCCTCGAGATGAATTTGCACCAGGCATCAAAACCGAAATTTGTTCTGAGAGAAAATGAGCACAGCTACTGCATGTCTTGTAAGTGAGATAAAATATCGGTAACCATGCCGAGATGTCACTTGCCACTCTGACCATCAATAGGCATGCAAGAAACAACATCTCAAATGCGTCTGGGGTCCACACGTTGCTGGAGGGACACAAAAATGCCTTCGTTGCGCTTCGACGGGCAACGTTTGCGCCACAGCGCCCGTTTTTCGCTTTAAGCACTCAACTACGTATGCCCACCTCCGGACTTTTACGTGCCATTGCGATGATGAGAAAGCTGAGATCCACCGCAGGTCGTCCCCAAATCAGGTTTGGGTCCCTTGCTCAAGACGATGTAAGTAATCACCATACATGCAGGCTTTCACTTACGGGTCCCCTAGTACATTTCGTGGATGAGACGCCTGATGTTGAAGGTTACTACCTATCAGACTTGGAGAGTCAAAGCCATTGGCAGCAAGTCGATGGTAGCCCTAACTCTCATATTGGACAATTTACGGATTCTGGGTCTAATATCTCTCCCACGTCTCACACTCACGCAATTGAGATTAGTGGAGGAGATGGTGCCAGTGCAGTAAGCAGGGACACCCTTCGAAATTATGGCCCAATTCCACACGGTTCGACACTGGGATTGGCCAACGTAGGATCAGTACCCTACCCCTTGACGGAGAATCATGAAGTGAGATTAATGCAATATTATTTAACTTACATGTGCACATGGGTACGCCATTCTATCCCCTGTCTGAGACGACGGGCAGTATTGATCTATCACAGTTCGATCTTTGCGATTCCAGACGCCACTTTGCCAACATTGTGCCCCCTCGAGCAGCGTCTTGCCCGACCCTCCTCAATGCTATCTTTGCCTTGTCCTCCAGGCATCTCAGCCTAAACGCGCAATACGACCCCTACGCCTCCGATCGGTACCATCAAGCATGTCTCAGGCACTTGACAACAATCTCAAACGACTCCTCCGCCCTAAATGACGACAATCTGCTCGCAGCGACTATTCTCCTACGGACTCTCGAGGAACTAGACGTTCCACTTATAGGCACCGATCACGAAGGTCATCTGTTAGGAATACAACTATTTATGAACACTTGTGACTCTACAGCTACCCCGAGTAGCCTACGTTTAGCCTCGTTCTGGATCGGCATGAGACAGGAGGTAACGATGAGTTTTGCGAGTCAAAGGCCTGTCAAAATCCGGCTCGACCACGGATTCATGGACAGGTCCCTCTCTGAAGCCGATGATGATACATGGGCAAATAGAATTATCGTCCACAGTGCAGATGTTATAAACTACTGTTTTGGAAATAACGGTCCAAACAGACACCGCTATCAAGAACTGGTTGACTATGACCAAGCTTGGCTACGAGCTCGGCCAGTGTCCTGGCTGCCTGTTGCTTACAGTGCTTCAGGTGAGACCTTGGGCGGGGCTTTTCCATATATCATCTATTTAAACCACGCTGTCGGTATGTTGCAGATTTTGATTTGAGGAAGTCTACTGACAGATATCAGTGATCGGACAAGTCCATAGCATATTTGCTCGTATTCTCCTCATGTGCCATGATGATAGAGTACCACGAATTGGACCATCTGCTCAGCTAGCTCGGAAGCAAATCGACGTGGGTTGAGATGTATATTCCACTATAACATTGTATTCTGACCGATTCAGGACGATATCCGGACTCAAGTCCGAGAGCTTTGCGGGATAGCTCTCTCAAACCCCTCCACGAGACCCGCTGCATTCACGGCCTGCATGGGTGTGACGGCGTGTGGAGATCGATTTACCGAGAGACGGGATCAAGAAGCGTTATTGGATGTGTTGATGCTGACGCAGAATACCCATTCGTGGCCCACTGCATCGGCACAGGACCATTTGAAGAGAGCATGGGGTTGGGTGGATTCTTGATGCAGGAAAAGAGCTTAGGTTATGGCCGTAATTGGTAGTAGTCTTTGTTATAGTGGCTGTAGGGTCAGCAGTTGAGCGATTCGGATTACCATTAATTTTGATACTGTATAAATGTCTGAGTAAATCAAGAACGCGGCTGATCCTCATGATGTCTATACCTACAATATGGCGGCGGTCTGAAATAATGTGGAGCTTTACTCGGGATGGTTAATCGTATACTCTGCATCGGGGCAATTTACCCCGAACCAACACACAACTCAAGGCCAAAACCTCCGAATACTCTACTCCACCATGCTTTTCTCGTCAAATTGGGCAAGTGCTTTACTCAGAGTAAAAAATCCCAAGACAAGAGACTATAACTCTTGTCATCGGCCTGGAGACATCGAATCGAGTGCCAGGTCGTATATATTAACTAAGAAAGCCGGGGCAGCAGTATTCTACTTCTTACCCTTCATTTACTTTCTTCATTTTCCTCACTTCTTACCAACCTTGCTACACTCAATACAATGGCACCTCGCAAACTTCAAGTTGGAGTCGCTGGTCTTGGAAGAATGGGCAAGCGACATGCCCTTAATTTTCTTCAGAATGTCCCGCGAGCTGTTCTGGTCGCCGTCACCAGCCCTGATGCTGCCGAGAGAGACTGGGCTGCTGAGAATCTCGCCCCTGACGGGGTAGCTATATATGAGAACTACTCTGACATGATAGCGCATGTTGGCTTGGATGCAGTTTGCGTCGCTTCTGCCACTGCAGTGCATGCTGAGCAGACGAATGCCGCTATTGCCGCGGGCAAGCACGTCTTGTGCGAGAAGCCCCTTGGCACAACGGTCGAGATAGTGAGTTCTTCTTTGTGAGGGGCTTCACGTTATGCTAATAATTCAGTCTCAATCTGTTGTCGACGCCGCTGCTACCCGCCCCGACCTCAAAGTCATGTGCGGCTTTTCCCGCCGTTTCGACGCTTCATACCGCGACGCCTACGAGAAAACAAAGTCAGGCTTGATTGGCCGCCCATCTGTTCTGAGGAGCCAAACTTGCGATGTTCTAGATCCTTCAGGCTTTTTTGTCGCATATGCTCAGTTCTCTGGTGGTATATTCGTGGATTGCAGTATTCATGATATTGACCTGGCTCTATGGTTTTTCGGTCAAGAGTCCAAAGTTCGATCAGTACATGCTGTCGGAATTACTGCCGTGGAACCAGATCTGAGACAATATGACGATAGAGATAATGCCGTGGGTGTTGTCGAATTCTACGATGGTCGGATTGCGTATCTGTATGCCTCACGCATGATGGCTGCTGGTCAAGAGGATACAACCGAGATTATCGGAACTAAGGGCAAGTTGTCTGTAAACTTGATTCCAGTCGAGAACCACGTTCGTATTTATGGTCAAGAAGGCATCAGGCATGAGCTTCCTCAGAACTATTGGGGGCGATTCCAAGCAGCATTCACAAGAGAAGCTATCGAGTTTACCGACTGTGTGCTGGATGACAAGCCTGTGCCTGTTGAACTAGAGTCAGCAGTGACAGCAGTGCGCATTGGCGTGGCTTTACAACGGTCTATGATTTTGGGGAATAAGATTCATTTCGACGAGGGTGGTAATGAGGTCAACAGAGCTCAGTTATGATACAGTGGCTAGAGCAACTTCGCAATACTGGTGTTATAAATAGAATATCCTGCTTACATAGGGCCGAAATCTAAAATGGCTATTGTTGTCTCCACTACAGCTTTGAGACATACTTCCCACGAGTTGCTTGAAAGCTAGGATTACCCATGACAAACTGACAAGTGGCCATCTGGCTCATAAGCCGGTCGCTTCTCAAACGTTCCATTACAACAGCCTCTCCAGCAAACATAACCTCTACATTACCGTTATTCCATCGAGGTAAGAGGGTGATCTCCCCATGAGGAGGGATTCTACCAAGATACGGCTCTCTAAAGGCCTCACAAGAACCAAGCTCGGGGCCCCAACTTGACAGCATAGCTGCACTTGCTCGGGTATGGTCTGTGACAAGTGCATCGATGGGCCCTTTTGGTATTAGGCCTGGATTGATAGGATGGGAATGAGCTATCTCGAGCATCTCTCGAAACGTTTCCTCGCTCCAGGCATTATTGCTGTTGCGAATTGCCATTGCTGCATGGGCTAAAGTCTTGGGGTCAGGTGAGATGAAGTCGCTCGTGTTCACAGACACAGGGAACAGATCCACGCAGGCAGGCATGTAGTTGTTGGGTAAAGGAGGCGTCAACCGACGACGAATGCTTCCAGCAAAGACAATCTTGCTAGTCTCAGGCAGAGGATCACGGCCTGATAAACCCGGAGCATATTTGGCGCCAAAGAGTCGGTTCCATACAAAAGCAGTCAAACAATCCGTAGAGGACACTTTTGAGCCCCTTGGCAAGACCTCTTGGATCATGTGTTGAAGCTGCTTTATGGAGGACTGTGTGAAGGTCCAAACAGAACAAGAGAGAGTGCGAAGTTCATCTTCGGTAAACCTCACTAGATCGTCATTGGTAAGACGTGCCTTTGTAAAAATGTTTGACACTTTCTCTGCAACTTCTTCTGGATATCGAGGGTCCAGCATGTCAAGGTGTTGAAGCTTCTCTGCGCGAGCTCCGAGCTTGGCCAGATCCTCCTCGATACCCACGTCAGGTGTCAAGAGGGAGCGATCTATCAAGTCCGCCGGTACTTGCAGCGGGAGTGGAGGTATAGGTTGACCATCGAGTCTGGCAGTTGCTATCGCACTCGTGTTCTGTGACCAAGACCTGAGAAACTCCATGAACTGGATGAGGTCTCCTATCACATGCGTGATCGACATGGTCAAGACGATACCGCCCTTGACGACGTTGAACTGAGGTGCGATTACAGGATCACCATCTTGAACGTAAGGAAAGTCCTTTGGTCGGAGCTTGCCCAGACCATCTTCCTCGCCATCACCAAACGGCCACCCATTATTCTTGAGCTCGGTGTAAGAAGGTACATCTGCATCGTGACGATGATCTCGATACCAGAAGTTTGTGCCAGCACGCGGTGCCTCTTGAATCTCAATCGCGTAACGTCCAGTTTCGTCTTTTCTGATAATGCCTGCGAGGTGCGGATGCTCGTAGATACACCGGGAGAGGCCTTGCTTGCAGTCTTGGTAGAGCTGTCGAGGGTCCACTCCCGGTTGTAGAGGAAAGAAGTGTGTAGGCGAAGGATACACTGAAGCGGTGAGGTTGTCGAGGGCTGAGCAGTTCATGAGGGATGGCTGTATGGGGCCCGCTGGCTCGACCCATGAATCGGACATGGCTGATTCGTCGTTCGTGTTTGCAGACATTGATGTAGTAGAATTGTTTCTCCTTATTTCAAGAGATAAGTGACTGCTCTAAGAAAAAGATGGCTTATCATTTTGTACGACGTCGGGCTAGACACGTGAAAGCAATTACTCTTCTTTATTCGATGCTGCTCTATGATATCAACATGACTTTGACCTCCGTTTCAGCTTTATTATCACGAAAACCTTCATGTTTTCGCAATCTAAACTCAACACAGTAAGGACCACGAAAATATTAAAACGTACGATAAGAGGTAGATCATCTACCCTTTAGTGTTTCTTGCGTTTCAATTACAAGCTTCGGAATGAAGTCTAAACCCAGCACAGCTGTGGCTCGGACCGCTCTTTTGTCACATCTCATTGCTGAATCATGTCTAAGCGAGATCGCCTATCAGAAAAGACAGATACAACGTGCGCTTGGACAAACAAGCGACAACCATACAGCTCCCCTCGTATAAGGATCTGCAGTCAAAGGTGGAGATCGCGCACGAGCTTCATCGGAATGTGTCCGGTAAACAAGACTCAAGAACCGAGCAGCATATCTCGAGACACATGTGGGTCCCGGTGACGTGACAGCTAACCAGTATATTTGCTTAAATTAGCTAAGCGATTTGCTATCAACCCTTGTGTGCTTTTAGCGTAGACCCATATGTGTGATAGCCTTCAAGGAGATCGTCTTAATCATGTGTTGGTCAAAGCGAAATACGAAATTACTCACATTATCGCCAGTATCTGAGTTTAGACTGAAACAATGTACATCTACGCATACAATCTCGGCATTTAGAAAGTCTAATGCATTAGATATCATATTGCTTTATCTATGATCTGCCAAGGACATCCGCGACTTCGTTCTAAACTGATTCATCTTGCGCATGTAAATTCCTCGAGCTTTGACATAACCAAAGCAGAATCCTTCAGCATGTCCACTGCCATTCCACCTGTTCCATCCGCCTGCTTCACCTCCACTACCATTCAACCACAGCCAGACACACTTGGAAAAAGAGTCAAATTGTCAGCGATCGATCAGATCGCTCCAAGAGACTACATCTCATCATGTTTATTTTTTCCTGTATCACAAAATGCAGACAAGAGGCATATCTTTCATCTGCTCGAGCGGGCCTTGGTCAACACGATCAGTGATATCCCAGAACTTGCATGTTCTGTACGGCGGCCGATCGGAAACGATCGGGAAGAGGTTGAACTTCTATTCGATAGCTACCAAGGCGCCATACTCAATTACAGGGATTATACGGCACCGGAACTTCGGACTTTATGGAAGTTCGGTACGTTCCACCAACTCGAGAGAGAATATTTTCCTCTGAAAATCCCGAGACATATTGTCTTTGGCACGTCGGCAAAGCTAGTCCCGGGTTCCAGTATTCCGGCATTGGTAGTTCAGTGCAACTTCATACCTGGAGGCCTTGTACTCGGAACCTGTCTGCATGTAAGTCCGCATTACTTGCGCGGTATATCCCTTGCTCCCCGTTACACTACTGCAGGCGATAGGGCTTGTGCAACACAAGCTTCGCGGTCCAATTGACAGGTACTGACTGATATACAGCATGTGGCGGGCGATGGTGCCTGCAACTTTATCTTGCACAAGACAATAGGCATGCACTTGGCTGCCATTACCAAAGGACTCGGCCTCCGAACTTTTCCAATCACGCCCCTCGAACGAAGCTCAGTTGTGGAGGGCGAACAGGGCGTGACTTTAGAAGAGTTTCCCGATTGGAAGCTCACAGAGACATCTTCCACATTCTTGAACCCGACAAACTATGCGGCTGCCGAGGTTCAGTCGATCGAGCATGGCATATTCTCCATCTCCGGGGAGGATCTCTCTTTGCTCAAGAACCATGTCTTAAAAGGCGCTACCAACACCAAGTTAAGCACAACTGAAGCTATATGCGCTTTTCTCTGGCGCCACGTTGTCCTTGCCCGGCAGATAGACCACCATCAATACCCAGAGGCTAAGCTATCAATCACTGTCGATTCAAGGGAACGAATGGAAAATCCGCCACTCCCGTCTAATTATTGGGGGAATTTCGCGGAGCCGAACGCGGTCGCTAGAGCATCTGTTGCCCATTTACAGAATGAGAAAGATAAGCCCGAGATCTATGTAGAATTGGCGAGTAGTGTTAAGCGAGCGATTGCGGCTGTCAACAATAAAGCCGTAAGGCGTCTGGTTGGACTGCTCAACCAGATGCCCAAGAGTACTTCCTTGACGTGGAATGTCGACCGATACCCGGGACCGGACATGCTTATAGTCTGTCTCCAAGCACATAGATACAACGATATTTATTTCGGGCGTGACCTTGGGTATCCTTCTGCATTTCGCGTTACTGTTGGAGATACTGAGGGCAAACCTGACGGTCGCTGCATTATTCTGCCACCGCGTCATACGGAAAGTCGGGGTCTGGAGCTGATCTTGCAATACGATAGTGGCACTCTGGAGAGGCTTGAGAACAGCGTGGAATTTAGCAAATTTTTTATTCGTCGTAATTAGTTTTATGATAAATGCTACATCTTCTCAAATAATGAGAAATAAAGGTTCCATGTTCTGCTAGCTCAGATAACGTGAGGCGCGTGATGTGAGCCATCAAGTCTCAACGCTTAGGTTGTCGACATACCCAGCAGAGCGACACAATTTACCAGCAATCCAGGTAACGACCCAGTATCTATCTATACACTTATTTTGCCCTTCTTCCCGCATAATTTCGTTATTTATAAGACATTTAGGTATACAGAAGATAGCATAAAGCTAACTGATATATAAAACTCTAGCTGGGATAAAAGAGTCTGTGTCTATACCAGAGAAATTATAGCAGGCGATCATCGGTTCGCCGTAGGCCTTGCGGAAGGTCTGCTCATAATATATCGTAAACTCAACGTGCCAAGAGCTCTTTCCTCTTAATCAAGCCGAATCGCTGTCAGGTCCTAGCTCTGGCCACACAGCCAAGTATATTAAAAGAGAAGGAGGGGTTCGCTGTTGCTTATGAACAAGCTTAAATGTAAGAAATTTGGTTTACTCTGGGGAGAGGATGAGAATGGTCTCGAATTGATGGTGCCTTAGGCTTAGCACCTTTCCCTGACTATAGCAGTTTCCATTAAGCATCACCTTTTTTAAATTATATTACCGCATGTTTTAGGGCTAATAGAGATATTAAAGCTAAAAAGTATTTGATTTCCATAAGGTTGTCATAGATGAGGAATACAATTCGCCCATTCCACACTAAAGTACAATCTTGCTTGTAGTGCCCTTAAGCCCGCGAAGCCTTCAACAAGTATGTAAGTCCGGCAAATAATGTATAAGATAAACATAGGCCCATGCATGAGAATTTTAAGCCATCTTGGCAGGATTTCAATCATCTGGAGGATAGACTTTGTCTCCTTCTGGAACAACCACATGGCCAGACGGGACTGGTACTTGTAACCTATAAGAACTCCGAGTAGATATATAAGAAACAGGCTCATGAGAGTAGAAGTCGCCGCGATCCAAAGGAAGCGTTCGGCCTCAGAGGGAAATTCCAGAAGCATCCCTATGAAATGCAATCCAAAGTATAGACATTCCAAAAAGATGCCATACAACGTCTCCCTGATTGTAATCCCTTTTGGGGGCATTGTCTTGTGGTTACTGAAGTATCGTATAGGCCGACCACCAGAGTCCTCAAAAGTAGGAAATATGCTGGCAACTCCAAACCAGAACGGGGCTATGAGGCTCTTGTCATCCGGTGGTGGCTTGATAAAGTCCAGGGGCGTTCGTGAATACGGGCGGCCAGCAGTTTCGCCGGCGTCTAGCAAAATGGTATTGATAGGATGTTGAGTTCTCAGGGTTATAGTTGAATAAACGTTGAGTGGTTTGAAATACCAAAAGAAGTAAATGTGCAGAGTGCAAAGGATAAAGATGAGAGTTGAAAGCTCCAGGGTACATAGTCCGAGGCCCTGTATCCAACGACCAATGCACTGAGCAGTGAACCAAAGAATCTGGACGACAGCAAGTACTCGGGCAAGACCATCAGCTTTGTTCCGGTCCGCGATATCGTCGCTACTGATCGTGGGCATTTCCAAATAGCGACGCTCGACGAGATATGCGAGTTGTTGGGAGTCAATGGGGAAAGGAGGAAAACCTGGTGCCTTCAACAGGACCCCACCCATGTCGGCAAAGAAGCCATGTGCCCGGGTCCATTGATCAGCATGCCCTAGATCCTTGAACCTTTCCAAACTCTGGTTGGCAGTCTCCCATTGCTCAGCAGCTATGGCGACTGTCACCTCTGGGAAGAAGATGGTGAAGAGCTGCCATCGAAATTGGAGCATGAGGGACCTCATTCGTGTAGTTCCTGGTTCAGGGATGTTGAGACAGACACACGACCAACTGCAAACCACTATTGTAGCAATGCAGCTGTAGATAATATCAAGGGTGCCTCTGACATTTGGCGTCGACTGCCATCCGACGACAAGCTCTGTTGTGGGCTGCATTACTGTGGGCGATAAGAGAGAAGTGACCGAACGCACTTTTGAGCAAGAATTGGGGCTGTCTCTTCTGGAGGTCGGCCTTCGGTCGTGAATATCATCGATGAAAGAGGACTAGGGCAACTAGAGAGATCTCAGCATGTTTCATTGCATTGACAACGGCGTTGTTCGATTAGGGTTAGTGAGGCTCTAGCAAGGACACTTACCAGAGAGTAGCCTCAAGTTATCAAAGATCCAATTCTAGGCTCACTGCAATAGACTGTGATGTAGATAATGGCCTCCGCTGGCAAAAAGCCATTTGAGGAGAGCCCACCGTCCTGCGAGCAGCGGGGCGGCCTTTAAAACCCAGTAGAGCTCAGAGCCTCGAGCTCAAGACACCCTACTGCTGTGATTTCTCTTGTGTAACCTTATATGTGACCCACCTTCTTGCTCGTCAATTTCTGACACTTCACTACCTAAGACGCTACTCAGTCGAGGGCGGATAGACATGCAAGACACGTATCACAACTTGAGAAGACGCGCTGATACGACAGACCCGAGTTAAAATGGACCACTGGGAACACATACTGACAGTATTGAATTCAATATGACCTGGCGGTATCACTCGAATTACAATGCCATAATTTGTACATGTCAAGATGAGGCGGGCTAGCGCTAATGGACGCGTCAGAGGCGAAACAGACCATCACAGCCACAAGATAACGACTGTCAGCTTGACTGAAACATGGCCTATTAGATCAACTCGAAATGTGATTCAAACACATCACCTTGCATATTTGTGCAGTTCCACAAACTTGCTGCCTCAGGCAAGACGCTGTGGCTGTTTTTGTGCGACCAACTCCTCACAGCCTGATTTCAAAGGACTCTCCTCCACTCAACAATCCTACAACAGGTTTCACTCCTCAGTAATCCAATCCAGTGTTCTGACAGGCGAGAAAGGGATCCGCAACATTGTCCCAGCCTGCAAACTTGAATCTTCCGGTAACAATGGAGGTCCACCTTCAAGCTGTGTCTCGAATAGCCGCCGTAGCGCGTCAGCTGTTCAACCGAGGAGAGCCCTACCGCGTCTTCCACGGCTCAACAAACTGCACCCGGCCTCGACCTTCGGTCCAATCAAACAAAATCGACATTAGTCAACTTTGCAACGTGCTTGAGATTGACACTAATTCGCGAAAGGTTCTCGTTGAACCAAACGTCCCGATGGACAAACTCGTCGCAGCCACATTGAAGCATGGGCTTATCCCTCCTGTAGTCATGGAGTTTCCCGGTATCACAGTTGAGGGCGGATTTGCAAGTACTGGGGGAGAAAGTAGCTCCTTTAAGTATGGATTCTTTGATAGGACTGTTTCATCGGTCGAGATGGTTCTTGCCGACGGCCAAGTCGTTACAGCATCTAAGGAAAGAAATGCAGATCTTTTCTACGGGGTGCCTGGCGCTCTTGGCACCTTGGGACTTGTCACAATGGTTGAGATTGACTTGATAGAGGCAAAGAAGTTTGTCAAGACAACATACCACTCAAGGCCAACGGTGAAACAAACGGTCGAGGTGGTCCAAAAGGAGAGCAGTAACCAATCCAACGACTACGTCGACGGCATCATGTTCTCCAAAGACCACGGGGCAGCAATCACCGGAGAGATGACAGACGAGACACCAATAAGGGCTCAGACCTTCAGTCATGCGACGGACCCATGGTTTTATCTCCACGTTCAAGATATAACAAGATTGATACCCAGTAAGATTACCGAGTTCATCCCTCTTGCCGAGTATCTGTTCCGTTACGACAGAGGTGGTTTCTGGGTCG